>RJWM01009167.1:0-20620 GCA_004363535.1 Dasyprocta punctata
CAACCACTGTGGAAGTCAGTGTGGAGATTCCTCAAAATGCTAGGATTGGAGGTCCCATTTCACCCAGAGATTCCCCTTCTGTATATCTTCCTGAAAGAACTAAAAACATCCTACCACAGTGATATATGTGCACCTATGTTCATAGCTGCCCAGTTCATAATAGCTAGATCTTGGAAACAACCTAAATGCCCCTCGACTGAGGAATGGATAAAAAAGTTGTGGTATTTCTACATAATGTAATACTACTCAGCTGTAAATTACGATAAATTAGACATTTTCACTCTTAAATGGATGAGTACTGAAAATATACTTCTCAGTGAACTAAATAAGTCACACATGTAACCATCGCATTGTTGCACTGGTGTGATGAACTGAAACAAAATGTATGTGTATAAAAACTTAGTAAAGACAGTTAAAGAAAAAGAATTTTGAGTGAAAAGTAGTTTTCTCAGGGTCATCTTCAGATTTCACTTTTAATGCAAAATGTTTATTTGAAAACAATAGAGCAATCATAACAAAAAAGATAGTCATGTAACAGGTGTCTCTTGATTCACTGAGGCAAAAGTTTTGTGCTAATAATATGTTGGATAATGTTTCATGTCTGTATTTTTTATCCTAAATAATTTCTGGGAATATAATAATATGCAATGTGCTGATTTTTAATCTCTTATTGGCTGGTTGTGAAATTGTTTTGTTTTGGTTTCTTACTTTCCTTTTGTTTAAAATCAAAAAATAAAGCATTTTAATAGAACTGCAAAAATTCCCTTATGTGTGCCAATATTTTATCACCATATATGGCAAAAATGCTTTCTCATATGCCATTTAGAGGAGTAGTTATTATGTTACTACTTACTATATCTCTCAAGGAATTTAAATGTGTTCCATTCTTAGAGATGCTTATGAACTACAGTTCTCTTTCTTAAGGATTCTTATATTTGAGAATTCAGTGAAGACTGTTTCTGCTTGTTTGTGTGTTTGTATGTTTGTTTCTTTGTTTGCTTGTTTGTTTTACATTAATGAAGATTGAATCCAGGGCCTTCACACTGAGCTACATTCCCAGCTATTTTTAGTTTTATATTTTTATTTTGTGACATGGACTAAGTTGTTCAGTTCCTATGATTGGCTGGAACTTGCATTCCTCCTGCTTCAGCTTATTAAAGAAGTTTCAGACTTCTGTGAGCTGAAGAAAGGAAGGCACATTATTAAGATAAAGTTTCTTTTCTAGTGTTCTACTAATAATACCAGGTAAGCAGCTGTCCCTCTGCTTATAAATAGCCATATAAATTTAGCCATATAACTGAGATACAGTGGCAATCTTTTAAAGTTGACCAAATATCTAAATGGAGTAAAGAAATCCTAACTGCCCATCGCTTGTCAGTATTTTCCTTTCATGATCAGGAATGTATACTATTGAACTTACAGAAAGCAAGTTCTTTTGTAAGAAATGACATCTAAAAATGGAATTGACTTTGTTCACATTACTCTCTAGGAGGTGCTATTTACTACCAAATCTGTCCCACATAGACAACAGAAGTGCAGCTACCAGTATAAAACCCAGTGCATGCATTTCTTCTTACTGATATCTGTGTAGGGCCTGAACTCAAGACAAATCTGTAATTGATCCTGCCCTATGAGCTTAACTATATGCTGAGTGTTAAATTGTTTATATAAAAATAATTTTATGTGTTGTATTATAAAAATGCACAGTAAATTATGAGCATGATATTGATGCAACTTCTGTTTTATGGTTTTTTGGGGGTTTCTTTTTTTTTTTTTTTTTGGTAACAGGAATCAAACTCACTATTCGCACTTGCCAGGCAGGCGCTTATGCCACTTAGCTAAACCCCCAGCCTAGTACAACTTCTTAAATTTTGTGTTGGCTACAAAATCTAAGCAGTTAATGCAATTAAATCAGTAAATTCTAAAAATCAAACAAACAAAAAAAAAACAGTGGTTGAAACTGACTTGGAAATACATGCCCATTCTTAAACAGAAAGCTAATACTAATTGAACACAGATTATTTACACCTGAAAATGAAAACATGGGTATATTGAATCATCTGACTTTTTAAAAAGCCAAAAATTGCAGTTTATATTAGAAATTTCCAATTTCTTAAACTTAAGACATCTGCAACTTTGCAAGCTTTATTATCAGCTCCAATCCTTCCTCTGCTGAATATTACTGTAGTCACCTGATCCTAGGCTGAAATACCTAAGAAATTGTCTATTTTCAATCTTATCTAGATTGTCTTTTCCACTGAACTTGTTGAAATTTCCATATCCATATTTTATTCTCTGCTAGAATTTATACATGTACTTACTATTAACAGATAATGCTGATCTTTGTATCTGCTTTTGCACACAGTATAGCCTTGAGAATTCAAAACTTTTCCTTTTATTAGAAAGAAATTCACCTGTGTGTTTATGGTTTTGCTCTTTCTTTCCTTTTTATTACTGCTTAATGTGGGTCTGCACTGAAGTGCTGGAACTGATGTAACCTCAGAACAAAATTAGTGTCCACTAATGGCTTCTACAAAATGGCTATTGGAGGTAAAATGACATACGTTTTAAAACTTTCCTGGCTCTCTAGTGGGAAAGAACATCTTTTAAGAAGGTTTTGCTTCAAGAAACTCTTACAGTTCTGGTTGTTTCTTATTTACTACTACCAACAATTGGAAATAGGAGGGATTAAGTGACCATAATTTCACGTGTAATTGCATCACTATATAATTCTACTGAGATCTTACTCTCCATCTTTACTGGAATATGAGTGCTGATATCAATGATGGTTCTTTATTTATTTCAATAAGCCTAATGCCAAGCACAGTGCCAGACACATGAAAATAGCTCAAAAATATTTGTGGAATGCATAAATGAATAAATATATTCACTAAAGATATTTTCCACCCATGTTTCCCGTGAGATGAACCAAAATGCTCATATTAATGACAGCGAAGTGTGAAAACCAAGCCAGGAAAGATCTTTATGTATGATTTACAGATCATCAATTAAAAGACATTGCAGTTATAGCAAACTCTGCACCATGTGTAAATGGATAAACCTGCCCATGAGCCACATGTGGGCTTCATTTACAACCATCCAACTCCTCACTTATTTATTCTGTGTCCTGGCTACAGGCATTCAACAACTCCAAACCCCTTCTGTGTTTTATTTCCCCTCTTTATCAGGTAGGAGAGGTACTGAACAACCAACCAACAAAACTGTGGACAAAGTCAGTGTCCTGGAAGAAAAATCAAGCCTCAGAGAAATGGAAGATGGTCTGGCCATGAGCATTAGCCCAAGAAAAAGCCTAGGGCTATTGTAAAGTACAAAACAAGCATGAGTTTTACTCCAAAGGTGACACCATCACAGCAGGTTAGTATTGGAGAAAAGAATTCCATGTAGCACCCACCATATCACCAGAGAGTGTTTAATCAGGCTCCATTTTCAAAAGCATTTGTTTAAGACTGAGTGGGAGAACAACCCCACTACATGGTTTCCTGTGTTATCTTCCCACAGTGACTGGGTGAGGGGTAGCCTTGGAAAACATCCAAAGAAAGGTTGCATGCTAGACACAGAATCCTTAAGACATTTAACCTTAGACCAGGAAGGACACAGGCCCTGCATTCTGTAGTTACAAACCAAGTGAGGAGAGTATGATTTTCAGAGAAGACTGGATCTGAAAGTATTGGCATTGAATCCAACAGTGTACTTGAACCCTTGACACATGACATACATCTAGCAGAAATCAGAAAGCTGACTGATTTTTAGCTACCAATGCAAGGAAGGACATGCATTAGATTTAATAGTTGCCACAGTCTGGGGTGTATGGGCAGAGAGGTCTTGGATCAGGGAGGGAATCTCACACACCCAAAGGCTGTAATGTTAGGTCAAAAAATCATGACTTCCTTGATTTCAAGACTGCAAGTCCCAGAAAGAACGCACTCATTCAAAAATTTAGAGGAATTTGTTTATGGACTCATTTTTTCTCTTTATTTTTCCCTCATTGGTTTTGTGGGGTATAATATTTTTCAATCTTTTTTCTTTTGTCCTTTTACCTTTCTGATTTTTACTTTCCCCACCCACTCTATGTTTACAAGTATAGCCAACAAGTTTTATGTATGTTTAGATAGTTGATTCTATTCTATTACTGTTGAATATCATTCTCTTTTTAGGGGAGGAAAAGTTGCACTATTTAGTAGACCAGTATTTACTTTATTTTAGTGATTATAATTATACATATCTTTTCTATGGGTAAGGGTGCTACATTACTGGTTTTTAGGATGTTCATATCTGCTTTGTCTTTGATGCATTTATTGATGTTGCTTTTTTTAATATAGCAAAAATGACAGATTTTCCTTACAAATGATATTCTTTTTTTGCCACTATCTGAATTGTCTTTGTGTCACTAACTCAGTGTGGCTCTTTTCTGGAGAGATAAGTACTGAGTCAAATAAACTGCAACCTCCTCTACCAAATAGAGATGGTGGATTTTGCAACAGAGCAAAAGACCTATATTCAAGCATGATCATAGTGCATCACTGAAAAGCAAACACTAGCAAAGGGAGTTTCCATACTAGCAGCAAACTCATCTACTATAATCAACACACAAGTCTCAGATTAATAATAAAAAATAACAACAAAAGGAAAGATGAGAAGTCAAGGAAATAGAATGGCTCCAAAAACCTCCAATCTGCCCCAAAGCTTATCCACGGGGAACCTAGGAGGAAGAGATCAAAACCCGCACCACTAACTGGATAATCAAAAGGATAACAGACACTGGGCATAATGGTGCCTGCCTGTAATTCCAGCACTTGGGAGGCTGAGGCAGGAAGATCACCATGAATTCAAAGCCAATTTGGGCTACATAGTGAGTTCAAAGCTACCCTGAACTACATAGTGAGTCTCTGACTCAAAAAGAAAAAGAAAAAGAAATAAAATAAAAGAAAAGAAAAGAAAGAGAAAGAAAGAAAGACAGAAAACTGATGAGACAGCAGATAAAAATAAAGTAAGGAACGCGCTTAATGAGTTCAAAAAAGATATAACTAAACAGACAATAAACATAATAAATAAAATGATAAGGGAATCCACAGATGGCATTAATGGAAGAATAGCCAACCTAAAGAATACAATGCAAACCACGAATGTCCAGTGTAGTATAGAAAAGAATTAGAGACCATGGAAAGGTACCAAACAGAAATTCAGGAGATTAAAACTTTTATTTAAAGTTTGGGGAGCAGAAGTGATTAATGCAGGACATAGTGTCAGAACCAGAATACAGATGTTTTGTTAGTGATCAGTTATTGAGAGATAAAAACAACAGAAGAAATGAAAAATAGATCAAATAGCTGCTGAAGGATACAAAATATCACTTATCTACAATTAACTGGAATAGGTGAAAATCAGAATACAGCACAAATACCAAAAAAGTATATTTACAGAAATAATAGAAGATTCCAAATATGAGAAAAAAATTAACATTAAGAAAAAGAAACATAGCCAAAATCACAAAGAACTTCTCCATGCTACATCAAAGTTAGACTCTCTGAAGTCCAACACAATCACAGAATCTTAAAGTTGTTAGGTAAAATAAAGGAACCACTCACAAATAAAATAACAGGAAACTTCTCAGCATAAACATAAAAGGTCAGAAGAGCTTGCAATGGAGTATTTCAAGACATATAATGATAAGAGTTCCAGCCCAGACTGATAAAGCCTGCAAAATAACCTTTTAAAACAGATGAAGAATTAAGATATTTCCATGATAAAGATAATCATTCCCACCAAACCAGCACTCAAAAAACTTGTCAAGGATAGCCTAGGAGACAATGAAGCTACCAATGACGAAATGTCTACGGTGGATTCAATAATGATCAACTTGCAATACCCAGCTGAATTGAATCAGCGTGGTGCTGGGTGTGGAAGGATTGCTGCCAACAGCATAAAAAGAGAACTGGAGAAGAAGATGGTGTGTTGTTCGTTTTCCTGGAAAAGCTTGTCATGCTGACTTTCCTGATATGAACTCGGGTGATCATATTGTCAGAGGAGTGCAGGACCTCACCATTGCTGAGAATGGCTGCAGTTCTTTTTGGTGCTTGTTTATGGGGGAGCTCTGCTTTGAGCACTGCTTCCTACCTCCAGTGCAGATCACTCAGCCTATTGGCACAGATCCTTCATCCCGCTGGTGCAGACTTTCTAGCTTCCACCACTGATTTTACCAGCACAGATCCTTGAAACAGACTTGTATGAGATATTGTCACGGGCTCTAGTCCACAAGTTGAACTCATTGGGGGATATTCCCATGAGCTCTAGGTCTTCAGCTGAACTCAAGCAGGATATTGCCGTGCAATTCAGGCTGTCAGCTGGATTATTGGGTCTCTAGTGTGTGGACAGATCTCTGGCTCTCTTTTGCATTTGACTCTTTGGGTGAATATTATAAAATAACCCTATAAATTATCTGTCCTGTATTTAATCTTGTCCCTTGTAAACCCTGACTACAGCAATGTCCAATAGAATGAATACACAAGGTCCAATTAGCACTTAGGTAAAAAAAAAAATTAATCATCAACAGGAAAATAATGCAATGACAAGAATAAGTCAATAACTTTCAGGAATGACTCACAATGTGAATGGTCTCAATTCCTCAGGTGAAGACACAGATTGACAAAATGAATCAAGAAACAAGATTCAAACGCATGTTGTATACTAACATCACATTTAATTCAAAGAGAAATTACTACACTAAAAATGCTATGAGAGAAAACAATAATCCATGCAGTGAAAACCTGAAAACAAGCTATCCTACCTTCAGGTAAAATGAACTTTAAGCCAAAACCTATTTGTAAGAGACAAAGGTGGTCACTACATATGGGTTAAAGGAAATACTCAACAGGAAGATATAACAATTACAAAGTTATATTCACTGAACAGTGGTACACTCAACTCTACATAAAACAAATATTCTGAACATAAAAGATAAGAAAGACATCAGTATTATTTTAGTGGGGATCTAAATACTTCACTAAAACAAATAGATGAAATGCACAGAAAATCAACAAAAAAAATCAAGGTAGAAACAAAACTTTGAATAAATGACCTTAATAGTTATCTGCTGAGTGCTCCACCCAACAGAATGCACATTTTTCTCAGCAATACAAAGAATTTTCTCCAAAACAGGATGCATACTAGCCAATAAAGTGTGCTTAACTAAATTCAATAAAATCAAAATTACACCATGTACATTATAAGATTGTAGTGGAAAGAATCTAGAAAAAATTATAAGAGAATACACAGAAATAATTGAAAGGCATGAGAATTAAAGCAATATGCACATGAATAATCAATGGGTCAGAGAAAAAATCAAGAAAAACAATCAAACATTTCTTAGAATTAAATGATAATGCCAGCAAAACAACGGAACTTATGGAATACAATGAAAGCAGTCGTGATAGGGAAATTTATAGCTTCTCCACATCAGAAAAACAGAATGAACCCAAATAAACAGCCTAGTGATACATTTCAATGGTCCAGAAAAACATGAACAATCCAAACACAATACAGAGCAGAAATCACTGAAATGGAGACCAAAACATACAAAGAATCAATGAATTTAAGACCTGATTCTTCAAAATAATGAACAAAATGGGCAAAACAAGACAATCTTACCAAAACATAGGAAAGAAAGGAGCCTAAATTGATGCAATCAGAAGTGAAAAAGGCAAAAATCAAAACAGATACTGCCAAAATCCAGAACATTATTAATAACTACTTAGAGAATACATAATCCTCTACATTGACTATAAAAGAAAACAGTAGATACCTAGATACATATTAATTTTAAAAAACAACCACAATATAAAAATCCTGATTAGTACAATACCAGACAAGAAAATCAAAAGAGTAATAAAAAATACTATCAACAAAAACCTCAAGTTTGATGGATTGATTGCCAAGCTCCACAAGAATTTCAGGGAAGATATAACATCTATACTCCTCAATATCTTTAATGAAATTGAAAAACAAAGGACTACTCCCAGTGTCATTCCTAGAAGGTAGCATTCTACGGATTACAAAACCAGACAAGAACCCAAAAAAAGACAATTACAGGGAAATCTTTTTAATGAATATAGATGCAAAAATCCCTAACAAGATACTGGTAAACCCAGTGTAATAGGTGAACAAAAGGATCATGCATCACGGTAAAGTAGGTTTCGTGCCAGGAAAGCAAGAATGACTTCGCAAAGGGTCTATAATTCATATGTCTCACTGTCAGGTGGCTCTGATCTAAGTATGTTACATTCCCATCAGCTTCAACCACTTGTGGAACATGCATGACTGTCCCATCAAAAAGCATAGACAGTTCCATCGGCTGGTACAAGCCACCTGTTAGAAAAGCCACACAAGTACAAATGGTGGTATAAGTCACATGATGTGAGAGAGTTATGTATCTACCACCAGTGATTTAAGCAGCCAAATAGGAAAATCATGCATATACCACTGGTGGTTTAAGCTGCTGAGTGCATGTTAATATATGCAAATCCATACATGTAATCTGGCATGTAAACAAAACCAAGGAAAAAACTCACAATATCATCTCAGTAGTCACAGAAAAATCCATTGACAAAATCCAACATCCATTCATGACAAAATCCCTGAAGACAGGAGGACCAATCAACCATGTGGTCTGGCCCCAGCTGCTGCTGCTGCTATTGGTCTGTGCCCTCTCTGCTGGAAAAAGGGCAAAAGAATCACATTCCCCACCTCTAGCTAATACTGCCACCTGCCAGGCCCTGTACAGAGGCAGAGGGAATGAGGGAATGTGCCCCGCTCACCCAGCAGATGCTAACACCAGTGCATCCCCCATACAGTATAAGTGGTAAAAGAGGAAAACACTCAGACTACCAAATCCTAGCCAGCTCTACTTCCAGGTTCTCCACAACAAAATGTGATAGATGTGACAAACAAAAGACTGACCTGATCAAGAGGACACCAACATCCAGGAGGTTAGTTTTATTGAGGACTGTAGTGTTACTCTACCATAGTGACTGGGTAAGAGACATCCTTGTGAGATATGTTTAGAGATGGTAAAGGCTAAAGAGGAACTCCCTGAGATCCTCTGATGGGTCTAGGCTCAGAGAAGACAGATCACTTGACTTGTATTTGTTCTGGAATGCCAAGTTTGTTGGACATAATTGTCAGATATGGCAAACCAGAAAAGAAGATTTTTAGTTCAGTGGTATGTTTGAGATTTTACACTAATGACTACAACTCAGAAGAAAGTAAGTTTTGAATTATTGTAGCTCAATATATGTACAGAATAATTGTGTTCACTAAAATCATAGACCACTTTGTTCCTGTAAAGGGCTGATCATGAGCAGTTTTAAGGCTTTACCAGTGCTTAATATTTGATGCCATTGTTGTCCAGGATTTTTCAACTATAAGTGATGTTACATAGTAGTTTCTGACAATTGATTTTTGCTCTCCACTATTACTTCCATTTTCTGAGGGTCAAAACTAACATCTTGGCTTACACCTGAAGAAAAGAGCATTAAGCCAAAAAATTTTCAAATTCCTCTGTAAAAATAATCAAACTGGGGCCCAAGCGGCACCAGCTCCGACCAGGACACAACTGAACTGCCTTCTGGGGGCCTGGGTGACCTCCTTGGACCCCTGGAGGAGAACAAGAATGGGCCCTTGCAGGGCCCACCCTGCTGGGCCCGAGCGGCACCTGCACGCAGGCTTGGAATCAGGGACAACCCCTCCGCCCAGCAACCTGCTGTTTTGGAGGTCTGGCTAAGTTGATAGCAACTAAGGAACATCAAGCAACTAATTGCTAGTATTGTTTCGTAGATTTTGCAGGCCTCCAGTCAGCAACCTGAGCATCTCTTTGAAAGATGACAGTTGGCAATGTAGCAAGTATGGGGGATTCTCTTCTGTCTTGTCTTTGAGGCCCAATGTGCTTCTCACTGTTTTGCTTTTCTCTGATCATTATTATTATTATTATTATTTTGCTTTATTTTATATTCTGTTTTTATTGCTTTTGTTCTGTTTTGTTTTTGGTTCAATTCTACTATATCTGTTGGAATGGTCAGCTATTCTGAAGACAAGATATCCTATAGTAGCTATTGTTTTCACACTATCTTTGTTAGAAGTTCTGTACCAGTTCTACTGCTTTGTTTTGATTGACTTTGTTCTGTTATACTCTGTTATGTTCTGTTGGATTTTACTATCTTTAAAATAAAAAAAAAATAAATCAAACTAAAATAAAAATGTAAACATAAAAAGGCCCAGCAATAAAATGCCTCTAAAAGCAACCAACTCCGCCCAAACCAGTTTGTGGACATTGATGGGATAGGAAGGCATAAGTCACATATTAGAAAGGTCTGAAAGGGTATAAGGTATCAATGGAGTTTTTAAAAAGCTCAGTATGGGGCAGAATGAATATAAATAACTAATAAGATAATGATCCTAATAAAACAAATGATCTGTGAATCTAGAAGATGTTAATACAAATCAACTAGAACTAAAGAAAGAGATGTAAAATGTAAATGCTCAGCAACGAAAAGAATGAGAGTTCAAAAACAGTATCCAAATAAAAATTGAGATTAAAAACATGACTGAAAATATGGGTAGAAGAAGTGACCAAAATGAAGACAGAGTGTCACATATAGAGGACAGGGCTGTGGCCATTGATCAACTAATAAGTGATAAATTGAAAAAAAATTAAGAAAAAAACATGAAAATAGATCCAACAGCTCCTAGATGACTAAAATAAGATCAACACTGTTACAGGCAACTGAGTTAGATAGAAATATTATAGGTAGTCAGACAGGGGTAGGTCCTCAAAGGAGCCAGTGCAGAAGCCCAGATACCTTGCAACAGTGGAGAAGACAGACACCTCCTCCTGTGGGCCAGGCCTCAAGACAAAAGATCAGACAAATGCAACCATATCCTTAGGATTGATATACTAAATAGGTATAAAGAACACACATAAAAGCCATGTCCCAGCTTAGTGTTCTGGGCAACAGGTTCCTCTGGAGACTGAACCTGAGACACAGTGGAAAGAACAGACTTCTGGGTGAAACCAGGAGCTTTTTCCAAAAGCAGCACACTTACAGGACCTAAACACATTTAGACTTAGGAGGCTCTTGAACCTTTCAAGTTGTGGACCTTAGAACCTTTATTATAAATTTATACACTACTAGGTAATGATCTTGCTCAGGCTTTTAACTGTCACTTATAGAAACAGTGGTTACTCTGCCAGATAATTAATCATAGCAGCTGCCACTCTTCAAATAGGTTTCCCCAGCATCTCTTTGGTGAATCCCCACTGTAGCCAGTGGTCAATGAAATCAACGGACTGTTGACCAGACAGACCGGTGGACTCCTTTCTGGAGACTGATCTCTGATTGTGTGGGCCAATACTAACTGAGAACAACTGAGGGGTCATGGCCAGGACACCCAAGATTTCCTCAGTAGGGACTGGCTCCCCAACTACAGATAAATCTCCACTTGCCTAACTACTTATGTCTCTCTGCTAGTAGACTAAAATGTTCCCTAAATTTTTCAGGCAGTTAGACTACCTCTCTCAGAAATTTGGCTGAGGCAGCCTACAAAAGCTGTTTACATTTCAAAGAAACTAGTAAGGAGTGATTTACATTTGTTCTTTACATATGTTAATTAAGAGTAAATAGCCCTTTTCTGTTCTGTGTGCTTAAAAGACTGATGCGCATTTACTAACAGGTAAAATACAATTGATAGATGATAAATGCTTAACCTGTGAGCTTCAAACAAAGCATAACCATGTCCTGCTGATAACAAAGATTGCCTAGGTAATTAGAGGACATAAATGCTTCGGAGACTTGGCCTGAGAGCCCCAAGGCAGAGTTCCTCAAGTTTATTTGCTGTCTCTCTCTATTTCCAATGGAATCTCCTTCACAGAACACATGGAGAAATGCTCTAATTCACCTTTTTACAATACACAAAAAACAATAGCTTATTATAAAGTTATGCTTCCTTCTTTAAGCATTCCTGTCACAACTAGGCTTATGGAAACAAAGTTCATGAGCTTCCTGGGAAGATAAGATTGCGTGTCAGTTTGAGGGTGGATAGGCTGACCAAATTTATCTTCTACTCTCTCCAGAAAGTATCCATCTGCCATGGAGTGGAACCAACCCAAGGGATACCTTGAAGACATTTATAGACTAGGATGCCTTAATTATTTCCTTTTTTGTATATTAGATAGCTCAAACTCTCTTGCACTACAGGGCTAGAGACAGAGCTCGGTGAAAGTTCCTGAGTTTGATTACTGGTACAAAAAATGTTTCATACCATTACACGTTGCTTTTTACCTTGCAGACATAGGTAACTCAATGACAAAGCCCCTTACTCCTTTGTAATGCATTCTTAAGCACTAGAAGATATTCACCCCTTCCATGTTGAAAAGACCCATTTGATATTTCTCAGCACATGTGCATGGTCTAGCTACTCCCTAGAGCCAAAATGGAATACAGAGAGAAGTACTAAATATGATGTTCTTTTACAACTAAAATCATACTGTAAGAAAGAGAAGCCGGGTGTGGTGGTGCACACCTTTAATCCCAGCACTCGGGAGGCTGAGGTAGGAGGAGAATTGTGAGTTCAAGGCTGATTTGGGCTACAACGTGAGCACAAGGCCAGTCTGAGCTACATAGTGCAACCCTGCCTCAGAAAGCCTGGCTGGGAGTTTGGCTCAGTGGCTTAAGCACTTGTCTGGCAGGCACAAGGTTGTGAGTTTGATCCCCAGTGCCACAAAAAACAAAATGGCTAGAATTGCTTTATGTTGAAACTTTCTTTACATTAAGAGATGATTCTTATTTATGCTCCAGGTACTATAACTCTTACGAGACTACCCCCGTTCATAGGTCTCTTTCTCTCAGTGATTTAAAACAAATTAAGCTAGAACTAGGAAAATTTTCAGATAACCCTGGCATGTACATTGATGTCCTTAGAGGATTTACTCAAGACTATAAACTAGATTGAAAAGGTGTAATATTAGTTTTAAAACAAACATTGACTTCTAGTGAGAGACAGGAAGCATTAAAAGTTGCTATTGCATTTGGAGATGAATACCATATTGTTAATTTTAAAAGGCTAGGAGATAGACGACCAGTTTCCACTGATGCACAAGCAGTTCCCACTCAAGACCCCAAGTGGCCTGACAGCAAAACAAGAGATTGGAGCAAGAGACATTTTCAATTGTGTATTCTTGAAAGTCTAAGGAGGACAAAAGCCAAGCCTTACAGTTATTTTAAATCACCATCTGTTTTTCAGGAGAAAGATGAAACCCATCTGACTTCTTAGATTGTTTATTAGAGGCACTAATAAAACATATATCCATAGATCCTGATTCAATAGGACAGATTTTGCTTAAAGACATATTTATTACTCAGCCAACTCCAGATATTAGAAAAAAGCTACAAAAGATAGCCTTTCTCCAAATGGTTCACTTGATTCTCCAGTAAAAACTGCTTCCCTAGTATTCTATAATCAGGACTGGGAGAAAGCCAAAGAGAGAAAACAAAGAACAAAGAGACCAAAAAGTGGCTCCCCTTATTGTGGACTTAAAAGAAACAGACTTTAAGTCTGATTCTTGGGGTTCCAAGAAGAGCTGGATGAGTACACTAACTTGCTATTGCTGCCACAAGCCAAGCCACTTTAAGAGGGACCTGCCTTAAGAGGCCCCCCAAGGCATGCCCTAACTGTAAAGGTGACCAGTGGAGGTTAGACTGTCCTCTGAGGCCAAGGCCCCAGAGTTCAGACCCATCCTATCAGCTGGTCCAGTAGCACTAAAGGGCTTTGGGGCGCTTGTCTCCTCCCTCTGGTCAGACTGTCATCTCTGTCTGTCATCTTTGCAGAGGAGCCCCAAGTAATCATGACAAGAGGTAAAAACCAGCTGATTGCTGGACACTGGCACATGTCTCTTTGTCCTTCTCAACTATGGTCTTCCTTTCAGGTATTGTATGTCAGTGAAGTCACCAAAATATATGTTTCTTAAACTATAACTGGAATAACTTTCTCCTGACTCATTTCTTTTAGTTATGCCTAAAAGCCCAACTCCAATCCTGGAAAGATTTTATTTTGTTTAAGTAGTGTAACATGATGATTAGTAGGTTGCCAACTAATCATAATGATGCTGAGACTGGTTTTTACAAATATAGTACATACTGTTGTTAATATATATAAAAACTTAGGGGAGTTTTTTACTTGTCAAAATAATATATTACTCTGCTTCTCATAAGCTATCAAATTTAGAGATAATTATAGCTAAAGCTAGAGGAATTTATGACACAACGTCAGACTCCATCAATAAAGGGACCTAATAGCCAATGGGTTACAATTGCTAATCCTATTAGCTCTAATGCTCATGCTTTGATTATATATGCCTTTGTATACAAACATGGATTATATATGCTTTGATTAAAATTTGTTGTTGCCTAAAAGGTGCCAAACCCAAAGGCATCATATAGGAAACCCAATACATAATATGCTAGACTATTTTTAGCTTTCTTTTACTGGAATCCACCAGATCTTGTCCAAAAAAAAGGTAATATGACACATATCAAGGATCTAACTAACTATACTCAGTGGGCCTTAAATAACAATGCAACAGGTCTGTCTCTCCTAAATCAAAATAAAATTAATGAGACAGGCCATCCTCCAAAAGCAGGTGGTATTAAACATTCTAACTGCACAGAAGGTACTTATGCAATTGTACTAAACGTGTGTACATTCCTGATCCTTCTGCTAATATCTCAATAGGTGTTCAAGATATTAGTTGACAAATCAATGACATGTCAGACTCTAAAATTCCCTGGAATTTCTACTTATAGGAATTAATTCCAGCTCTTCTTGGTAAAAATCTTTGTTAACTGCACTCACAATTATCCTGTTGATACTATTATTTGGCCCATGCATGCTCAATTGTTTCTTTGCTTTTTTCTCCTCCAGACTTAAGTCTCTACACCTACCAAGATAAAGATATCTGGTATCTATCAAGGGCCATTAGATACAACCTCTGCAGAGTATGCCTTAGCACCAAGCAACAACTACAGTCCTCTTCAGCCTAAAGAAGCCAGATTGGTCATTGCCCATTACTCCCTCACAGTAGTTAGTTGGGGTTACTTCTTCAGAGGAGAGATTGTTACAGGCAACTGAGTTAGATAGAAATATTATAAGCAGTTAGACAAGGCTAGGTTCTCAAAGGAGCCAGTGCAGAAGCCCAGATACCTTGCAACTGTGGGGGAGACAGAAACCTCTTGCTGTAGGCCAGGCTTCAAGACAAAAGATCAGACAAATGCACCCACATCCTAAGGATTGATATTCTAAATAAGTATGGATCACCTTAAAAAAGCCAAGAGTCACCTTCCTAACCCCCTATGGGAAGAGTCACTGCTCATTAAGCATGCCAGCTTGCTATGTGATTCGCTTCCCCATTTGTCCCCAATTTAATCAATTTCACCTGAGCAATTTATCTTATTGTTTAACCATAGTTCTGTTCCACCTTACGCCCACCTTGCAAGTTCCTGTTTTCCTAACCTTGGACCCAACTCACCTCATGGTTTTACTCTATAAAATTTTCTAGAAAAGACACAGTCTTTGGCAACCCACTTGGGATTCCGTCTGTCTCCCAAACAGAAGCTTGCTTTCTTTTGATAAATATATTCTACTCTTAACCTCCGTTGTTCCTAAAATTCATTCTTTGATTTTAGAGAATAGGAACTCATACATATAGTAGGTTAGGAGTTTCATTTCCCCTACATCAATATCAGGGTAACTTTAATTAGTGAAAAATCATAAGACAGCACAAAGGCATAGAAGACTCTTTATAAAAATTATACCAGAAAATTTTCCAGACCTGGAAAAAAATTTAACATACTGATAATTGAAGCATATAGGACCCTGTATGGTGATGATCAGGGGAAAAAATTGCTCCATGCCACATAATAATTAAAATGCCAGAAATCTATCACAAGAACAGAATCTTAAATCTAGAGAAAAGTAATGTACCACCTATAAACGAACATCTATCAGAACCATGACAGACTTGTTAACACAAAATTTAAGGGCAAGAAAATCATGGAGCGAAATCTTCAAAGCTCTAAAAGAAAACAATTTCCAACCCAGACCATTCTATCTTTTGAAATAATATTTCAAATTTAATGAAAAATGAAATATTCCCATGATAAAGAAAACCTAAAGAAGTTCATGACTATCAAATCAACACTTCAAAATTTTTCAAGTACATGCTAGAAGAATGTATGAAACTAACAATGCCAAAAGCCCCAATAAAATGAATGCAACAGGTAAGGCTAGTAATTAAGTAGACAGGAAAGCAAGCAAAACAGCAACAAGAAGGCAACAAAAGGATACAAGTAAGTTGATACCTATAAACTATAACTATCAGTGCAAATGGACTTAAATCCCTAATCAAATGACACAGATTAGCAGAATGTATTAGGAAACAAAATCCAATGGTACATTGTGTACATGAAACATACTTAGCACAAAAAGAAATTCATGGATTAAAGGTCAAAGGATGGAGAACAATATTGTATGGAAGGAACAGAAACTCCAAAATAAACAGAAGTAGTTATCCTCTTTTCAGACAAAGCAGACTTTAATCCAAAATTGATCAAAAGATACAAAGGACATTACATACTGGTTAACAGGACTATAAAACAGGAAGACATAACAATTATATTGCCAATAGTCCTCAAACTCTTTAATGAAATTAAGAGGGAAGGAGTACTTCCAAAATCACTCTCAGAAGATAACATTGCCCTGATCCCAAAGCCAGAAAATGATTCAACCAAAAAAGAGGACATAATCTAATGAAAATAGATGGAAGAATCCTTAATAAAATACCGGCAAAAAGAATGCAGCAAGTCATTAAAAGTAAAAACAAACAAACAAACAAACAAAAGAAAACATCTTCTCAACAAAGCAAACAACAACTAGAGTGAGTAGACACCTTACAAACTGTGAACATTTATTGCAGTGTACCACTTGGACAGAAGATTAACACCAAGAATACATATAGAATCAAATAATTTAGGCTCCCCAAATAAAAGATACAACCAAAAAATGGGCAATGAATATTATTAGACACTTTTCAGAAGAAAAATTACAGATGGTCAATAGATATATTTTTTAAAAGAGCTCAATATTTCTGACCATTGGAGAAATGCAAATTAAATCTACATTGAGATACCATCTTACCACAGAAAGAATGATTATTGTAAAAAAAATCTAATAATAGTAAATTCTGACTAAGATGGTGGGAATGCAAACTAGTACAACCACTATGGAAATTAGTCTGGATAGTCCTCAAAAAAACAAAAATAGAAAAGTTATTTAGCCCAGCTGTCCCCTTTCTATGTATCTTTTCAAAAGAATTAAAATCAGATTACAGAAATATATGCACACCCATGTTTATAGGACAACAATATATAATAACTATAATAACAGCATTTATGTCCATCAACAGTTGAATGAATGAAGAAAATATGGTACTTACACATGATGGAATACTATTCTGGTGTAAAGAAAGACTCAAGGCATTCATAGCTAAACACATGCAACTCAATAGCATAATGCTAAGTGAAATAAGTCAAAGAAGCATAAATATTGCATGGTTTCTCTTATATGAGATAATAAAAAATATCTCAATAGATTTAGTAATCAGCACTTACTAGAGAAACAGATTTACTGCAAGATATACAAATATATAAGAATTTATAAGATAGGCTTACAATGTCTTCTCACAGACTCAGGTATGGAGGAGTGCAAAAGAATTCAAAGGATGGAAATCCATAGGATGCAATCAAAACCCTGGATCTCACTGCAGTGTCCATTGTGAACTCACATTAGGAGGCTGAAGGACGTGTGATGAAAATCTGAAGGGTCTATCCAGGGAGCCTGAAGGATTTTTGCTGGAAGGTTGGAGTCTATGCTGGGAACCAGGAGACAACATCCAATGTGAAGGTGAAGATTTGAACTCCTCCAAAGAAACAGAAGCAAGAATTCCTTCTTTGTTCCCTATTATTCCATTCAAGTAACAAGCCTATTGGTTGGTGCCACCCACACCCAGAATGTGCTTGCTGTCTTTATTAAATCCCTTCAATCACACCCAGAAATATGACCCAATTTAGTTGGGCATTTGTTACTCAAGTTCACATAATGTGTTAAAAATCACACATATAATTTTTTAATTACATTCAAATAAAGAAGAAAATTAAAAAACACATAGAAGGCAGGGATACGTTCAAATAATTCCCCAAATTACATACTTCAGTGTTTCAAAAGTATTCTAGTATGTATGCTATTTGGTTACATTTTACTACTTGTTTCTCTTAGTTCATTGAAAAAATTTTTTTGTACTATTATCAGTTTGTTTCCTTTTCTAAGACACTAACTTTTATATCTAATCTATGTAGTTATTTTGATGAAAGTGATACACAGTGTATTAACTATTTTTATTCTCTTATTATTTTATGATGCTGTTTTATTTTCATGCAAAATGAAATTTAAAACCTGAGTTAAATAGTAGATATACAAGGATCATATCTCAATCCGATAAAGATCACTTATGACAAATCATTTGTGGGAATCATATTAAATGAAGGAAATCTTGAAAGCTTTCCATCTAAAATGAGAAAGACAACAGGAATGCATGCCAAACCTATTTAATATAGTACTTAAAATGCTAAACACAGCAATCAGTCAAAGGAAACAAATAAAAAGGAGTATATATATATATATACACACACATATATGAAAGGAAAAAGTCAAATTATTATTTTTGTCAGATAACATGATTTTATACATAGGAGACCCAAAATTTTAACCAGAAAAATCTAAGAATTCACAGCCAAATTCAGAACTATAGCAAGATATAAAATCAATACAGAGAAACTAGTACCATGCTTGTATACCAGTTATGAACTCACTGAAAAGAAATTACAAAAAAGTACCTTTCTAAAGAGCATGAAGAAAAACTATTTATGAATTAACCTAAGAAAACAAGGAAATATTCTCTATAAAGAAAATTCTAGTACTCTGAAAAAGGAGATCAAAGAAGACATCAGGAAATGGAAAGATATCTTTTCTTCCTGCATAAGCAGAGCAAATACTGTCAGAATGATCATACTTTCAAACCTGATATACAGATTTTATGCAATTCCAATTAAAATACCAACAGAATTCATTCCAGTGAAAAGCACAGGAGGGCAGAGACCCCTCCCATCACTTCTCTATCACCACAGGAACCCAGGTGAGCCATACCAGCAGAGAGAGATGCCTGCCATTGGTTCTCCTTCACAATGGAAGCCCAGATGATCCATGCTGGAGGAAGGCAGCCCCTCCCAATGCTATTACCACAACTGAGATGAACTGCTTGGGAAGGTCCAGAGACCAGAAGGAACATGAGCAACATAGTAGGGTCCCAACTAAGGCACACAGAATGAACAGGTGAGATTAGTGGTGGGAAAACTCCGAAGTAACCATAACAATAGGAGTGAACAGGTGACCGAGGCCTCCAAAGGACTGGCAACAAGCTCAGGAAAAATCCAGGACTCAGTAACCAACCTTCTACTCTCAATGTTTGTCTTTTTTGTCTTAATTTTTTTCTTTTTTCTTCTTTGTCTTCTTTTTTTCTTTCTTTTCCTCTTTTGTCTTTCTTTTCTAAGTATCTAGCAAAAACACTGACCACATAAAGCTAATTCCATCCCCCAAACTCAGGGACCAAGTTCAGATAATCCCTCAAAGACTCCTTCATTGTTTTTTTTCTACCCCCTTCTCTATTTTCCCAATCCTTGCACAATGATTATCCATCAGCTTTGCTTCTACACCTTTGCAGTTATTTTTTATACATTATCCTCCCTAAATTTCCCCAATGCAGGGTAAAACCACTCTACTAAGGGGAAACATTTTGAATACAAACTCTTAAGTTGCAATTGATTTTGCTGTATAATTAAAGATTCTGCTTCTGTGGTCTAAGGTACAAAATCAATACTTACCACAGTTTCTCAGTTTATAAACTATGTTTGATCCTATTTTTATTGCTATCTTTTATTACTTTAGCTAGAATGTCATAACTGTTGTAACTGGTTGTTCTCCCTTGTGTAACAATACTGGGAAGTTCTGGGGTAATAACCTCAACACAGCCCTACACCAAAGACTGGGGACTGAGCCAAACAGGTACCAACATCCTACTCTTAATTAATTGGTAAGGTAGAATCTTGTGACAGACACAAACCAAGAATTTCGTACACATAGAAGACATCCCTGAAGAAGATAATTTTCCTAGAGTGGCCTTGATACTAATGATATAACTACCTACTACAAATACCCACAAGAATCATCACAGAAAACAAAATAAAAACAAATTTAAGTAGAAAATGACAAGACAAAAAAGCAAAATGCAATCTCAGACATCCAGAAAACCCAAAACAAGTCTAGGAGACATTTGCATAAATGACATTGGAAGATACACACCTGAAATTTATGAAATGATAGCAACCAAAGTAAAGAAACAAATTCATGAGGCTATAGAGGAAACAAGATCAGAAGTAACCTCTCA
>RJWM01009167.1:20720-36107 GCA_004363535.1 Dasyprocta punctata
AAAAAAAAAAAAAAAAAAAAAAAAAAAAAAAAAAAAAAAAAAAAAAAAAAAAAAAAAAAAAAAAAAAAAAAAAAAAAAAAAAAAAAAAAAAAAAAAAAAAAAAAAAAAAAAAAAAAAAAAAAAAAAAAAAAAAAAAAAAAAAAAAAAAAAAAAAAAAAAAAAAAAAAAAAAAAAAAAAAAAAAAAAAAAAAAAGAACAACAAGAAGAAAAACCAGTATTTATAAAGGAATTGCTCAGCAAATCTATAGTAGAGAAAGAGAAAAAAATAGATGATGAAATGAAGAGGATGGAAATAGTGACTGATCAATGAAAAATATAGGAAAGAAATATAATTCATGAAATTGATTCAAAAAGGTATCCAGGAAATTAAAAATTCCATTGAAAGCTAGAAAAACCACTCAAATGAAACTTAAAACAGACTTTCAGACCTTGAAGAGAGGATAACAGTTAGCTATTATGAAAGGAAAGATTACCTGAAAATAACAAAAGATCAGGAAATAGCAATTTAACAGCTTTGAGAAGATGGAAAAAATAAAATAATAATTGGTGTCACTGAAAAAGCAGGAATCAACAAAAATAACATATTATTTGCAAAAGTAATAGGAGAACATCTCCCAAGCATGGGAAAAGAATCTGACATACAGATAAGTGAGGGATACACACCTCCACTTAGCAAAACCAAAATAAATCTACACAGACATATAATAGTCAAGATTCCAGAAATTCAGCAAAAGAACACAATATTAAAAGCTGTTAGAGAAAATAAACAGGTCACCCATAAATGAAAGTCCATTAGAATCATGGGCTACATCTCAAGAAACCCTTGAATAAAGATGAGTTTGGAGTGAAGTATTTCAGGTCCTGAAAGAAAACAACTTCCAGCCCAGATTGATGTACCTTGAAAAATTCTCTTTCAAAATTAACGTAGAAATAAGATACTTTCATGGCAAACAACAACTGAATAAATTCATGACCACAAAACCAACTCTAAAAAGGGCACTGAAAGATAGCCAAGGCAGAGACAAAGATGACCACAATTCCAAGAACGACAACAGAAAAGAACCACCAGGCAGGGTAAGCAATTAGATGGAGGGGAAAAGCAAGGAAGAAACAATGGGAAAACAACATTACAAAGGAAAGCAAATGCATATCAGTTATCACCATCAATATAATTGGCCCCCATTCACCAATCGAAGGAAACCTACTGTCAGCAAGAAACTAGATCCAAGAATATGATGTATACAAGAAACATTTAACTCATAAAGTAATTCATACACTTAAAGTCAAAGGATAGAAATCAATACTTCATGCAACAGGAACCCAAAAAAGCAGGGCTAACTATTCTGTTTGCAGACAATGTGAGCTTCAAACTAACAGTGATAAAAAGAGATAGAAAAGGTTACTACATTCTTGTTAAGGGAAATACACAAGAGGGATAGATAACAAGCACAAATATATATGCATCAAATACAGGAGCACCAAACTACATAATACAAATATTAATAGACATGAAAAATCAAATAAGCAATGACATAATTGTAATGGGAGACTGTAATATACCATTATCGCAAAGTAACAGATCAACTAGACCAAAAATCAGCAAATAAATATCAGAACTGAACCAAACCTTTGAAAAATTAGACCTAGAAGAGGTTTACAGAGTGTTCCACCCAACAATATCAGAATACAATTTCTTCTTGGTTGAGCTTTGGATATGGGCATATACAAGCCCATAGAACATGCATAATTAAATACAAAGGAATGGAAATTATCCCACACACGTTACCTGAACACAGCGCAATAAAATTGAAATTAATGGAAAAAGAAACTTCAAAAATTCCATAAATACATGGAAATTAAACAACACCCTCCTGAACAACAAATGAGTCACAGACTAAAATAAAAAAGAAATTAAACAATATATACAATCAAACGAAAATTCAAGTGCAACTTAACAGAACCTGTGGGACAGAATGAAATCAGTCCTAAGAGGAAAATTTATAGTGGTGACTTTTCATACCAGGAAAACACAATGAACACAAATAAACAACCTAATGATGCTCCACAAGCTTCAAGAAAAAGAAGACCAAGTAACACGCAAAGTCTATACAAGGGAGAAAATTCTAAAGATCAGAGCAGAAAATAATGCAACTGAGACCAAGAAAACAATACAAAGAATTAATGAATCAAAGAGTTGGTTCTGTGAAAGAATAAATAAAATTGACAAACATGTAGTCAACCTGTTATGCATTACAAACTGGTGGTCAACTTAGCACCAGCTGAATTAATTCAGCTGGTGTTGAGTAAAGATGCTTCACCTGAATGAAGTTGCCAGCATAAATAGGGATGTGGAGAAGAGCTAGGCATCGTGGGTTCTTTCAAGAGTTGCTGTTCGAGCCGCTGGTTCTCCTGGAGGTGCTTGTCATGCTGGCTTCCCCAATATGGATTCAGCCATTATCGTCGGAGGAGCTCAGGACCTCACTGGTGAGAGTGGTTGTGGTTCACGTTGCAGGAGCTCTGCTCCTCACATTGTGCATTGCTTCCTGGCTCCGGAGGGGAGGCTGTGTGCTGGAGAAGCTTGTCACGCTGGGCTTCCTGACCTGTGTTCAACTGTTCTCCATTGTTGGAGGAGCGTGGGACCTCATCGCCATTGGGGATGGTTGTGGTGCTCTTCAGAGCAGCCCCGCTTCTTCTTTTGAGCGTGACTTCTCAGCTCCCATGTAGAACCCTCAACCCACTGCACAGCTCCTTCACCCTGCTGGCATAGACTGTCTAGTTCCACCGCTGACCTTTGGCCGTCCCAGCACAGAACCATAAATAGTCTGGCATGAGTCCTTATTGTGGGCTCTTAGATTCCCAGCTGGAACTGTGAAAGGCATTGTCATGTGTTTTGGGTCTCTAGTGGGACTCTTGCAAAACATTGCTGTGGGATACAGGCCCTTGGCTAAATATCCTGGGTCTTAGTGTGACAGATTTTCCTGCACTTTCTTGTGTATAACTTTGGGTGACTATTATAAAACAGTATTACAAACACTGTGTCCTGTAGCAGTTGTTCTCCCTGTAACCCCTGACTACAACACAACCTCATGAAACAAAGGAAAGATAAAACTCAAATTCATGCAATAAGGAATTAAAAGGGTGAAATCACTACAGATCCTGTGGAAATTCAGAAGATCATCAATACCTACTCTGAAAATCTTTAGTAGCATAGGCTAGAAAACACAGAAGAAACATATGAATTACCAAAGTTGAATCAAGGAGATATGAAAATATTGAATAAACCAATAACAGTTAGTTAAACTGAAAATGTAATTAAAACTTATCAATAAAGAAAAGTGCAAGTCCTGAAAGATTTATGGCTGAATTCTACAGGAAATTTTGAGAAGATTTAATGCCAATACTCTTCAAAATCTTTCATGAAATCGAAAGGAATTTGATTGTCCCGAACTCATTCCTTGAGCCAAGTATTACTCTGATAACAAAACCAGAAAAAAATGCAACCAAAAAAAAAAAAAGAAAAGAAAAGAAAAAAAGAATTGCAGGGCAATCTCACAAATGAACATAGATGTAAAACTACTCAATAAAATACTAGAAAATAGAATTCAGCAAATTATCAAGATTATCTACCATGACCAAGTGAGATTCATCCCAGGAATGCAGGGATGGTTCAACATAGACAAATCAGTAAATTTAATACAACATATTAACAGAGCTAAAGCCAAAAATCACATAATACTCTCAATAGATGCATAAAATCTTTTGATAAAGTCCAACACCCACTCATTATAAAAACCCTATAGAAAATTGGAATAGAGAATCTTTACCTCAATCTGCTAAAATCCATGTATGACAAACCAACAGCCAACATCAAACTACATGCACAAAAACTGAAAGCTTTCAATCTAACTCGAGAAACAAGACAAGGTTGTCCACTATCACCTCTCCTATTCAATAAAGTTCTGAAAACATTAGCCAGAACAATTAGACAGGAGAGAGTAATAAGAGGAATAAGGATAGGAGAGGAAGAATTTAAACAAACATTATTCACACATTCATGGTAGTTTCCATAGAAGACCAGAAAACGTCCACCAAAAGACTTTTAGAATTAGTAACGAAATTCAGTAGCATAGTTGGATACAAAGTCAACACTCAGAATCAATAGCATTCATGTACACAAACTACAAACTCACTGAGAGAGAAATTAGGCAAAACCACACCCTTCAAAAGAGCATCCAAAAAATTGACATACTTAACAATCAATCTAACAAAGGAGATAAAAAGAGCTGTACATTGAAAATTATACCACCCTGAAAAAACTGTTTGAAGAGGATATGAGACAATGCAAAAATATTCCTTGATCATGTCTAGGAAGAACCAATATTGTGAAAATTGTCATATTCCCAAAATTATAATACAGATTTAATGCAACCCTGATCAAAATACCATTAGCATACCTCACAGATCTAGAGAAAACATTCCTGAAATTCATTTGGAAACCAAAGAGAACTAGAATAGCAAAGGCAATCTTGGGCAGCAAAGGAAAGGCAAGAGGCATCACAATCCCTGACTTGAAATTATAATACAATACTACTGTGATAAAATCAGCATGATACTGGCATATGGTACTAAAAAAACAGACCTGAGGAAACAGATTAGAATAAGTAGACAGAACTGCAAACACATCCAGTCATCTTATCTTTGACAAAGGTGCCAAACACGTTCACTGGAAGAAAGATACTCTCCTTAGTAAATGGATCTTGAAAATTTGGCTTTCTACATGGCAAAGACTAAAACTAGACCCATGCCTATCACCATGCACTAAAGTCAAAATGGATCAAAGACCTAAATATTAAAACAGAAACACTAAATTTACTGGAAGAGAAAGTAGATAGAAATCTTGAAGTCATTGGTATTGGTAGAGAGTTCATGAACAAAAACCAATCTATACAGGAAAGTACTACAAAGAATGAAAAACTGAGATGTCATCTTATTAAAAGCACAAGACAAAAATCAACAGTCAAAAGAAAACTCACAGAGTGATAAAAATTTTTAGCCAACTGTCCCTCAGACTTAGGACTTTTATCTAGAATATAGAAAGAATTGAAATAAATTAGGACCCCCGAATTCAAAGGCCCAATCCAAAAGTAGGCATCTGAGTTGAATACACACTTTTTCAATGACAAAATACAAGTGGCACATAAATATAATAAGAAATGTTTATCATCTTTGGTCATTCAATAAATTAAAATTAAAATAACACTGAGATTCCATCTCAGCCCAGAAAAATTGACTACCATCCAACAAGCTACCAATAACAAATGCTGGTGTTGTTGTGGGGAAAAAGGAACCCTTCTCCACTGTTGGTAGGCATGTAGGCTGGTACAACCATTGCGGAAATCAGTATGGAGATTCCTCAGAATACTAGGATTAGAGGCCCCATTTCACCCAGCTATTCCCTTTCTGGGTATTTTCCCAGAAGAAATAAAAATATCACACCAAAGCAATATATGTGCACCCATGTTTATAGCAGCACAATTTGTAATAGCTCAATCTTGGAAACAACTCAAATTCCAATCAACTGAGGAATGGATAAAAATGAAGTGGTATTTTCATATAATAGAGTACTACTCAGCTATAACGATTAACTTGAGGCTTTTATAAGTAAATGAATGCCACTAGAGACCATACTCATAAGTGAAATAAATCAGACTCACATGTGTAAACATTATATTGTCTCCCTAGTGTAAGAAACTGAGAAAGTAAAATTCAAAATCTGCAGTAGATATTGTGAAAGGGAAAGAAACTGCTGAAAAGGAAAGAGAAACTGAGATGGGTGAAAGGAGTAGAGAAAGAAGGGAAAAGAAAAAAATACATACATAACTAACATAGTTATACTACTGATTCCTTTTAGTTCACTGAAGAAAAATAATGTGTACTTCTATTGTTTGATCAATTATGCATGCCTATATCTTGTAATCTGAGCAACTACTCTGAATATAAAAATACACAATATATTAACCATTGTTGCTTTCCTACTGTCTTGTTTTGAAATTCTGTATCATTGTTTTTATTGTTTTTTTCCTCTTTAAAAAAAGGAGTGAGAAAAAATGTTTCTGTTTATTCCTCAGACATCAGAATGACATTTAGAATTTGTAAAGAACTCTAAAATATTCGATATCCCAGAATGAAGGATCTATTAAAAATTGGCAACTGAAATGAATAAACATGACTGTGAACCAGAAATATGAATGGCCAAAGTATACAGGAAA
Source organism: Dasyprocta punctata (assembly GCA_004363535.1). Classification (NCBI taxonomy): domain Eukaryota; kingdom Metazoa; phylum Chordata; class Mammalia; order Rodentia; family Dasyproctidae; genus Dasyprocta; species Dasyprocta punctata. The sequence continues at coordinate 26,990 of RJWM01009167.1, forward strand.
TTCTGTATATCACTGGCCATTAGAGAAATGCAAATTAAAACAACACTGTGTTTCAACCCTACTCCAAAAAGAATGGCTATATCTATGAAATCAAAAAATAACAAAGATTGGCAAGGCTGTGAATAAAAAGCAATCCTTCATCATTGTTGGTTGGGATATAGTCTAGCACAACAATGAAATCAACATGGCAATTTCTCAAAAACTAAAGCTAGAAATTCCATTTGACCAACATATTCTCTTCCTAGGTATCATCCACAAACTATTCAAGACATCATATTACAGTGATACAAGCATACTCATAGTTATAGTAACATCATTCATAATAGCTAAATCTTGGAAATTGCCTATATATTTATCAACTAATGAATGGATAAATAAAATGTGGTATTTATATATTCCTTTTCTATAAGCAAGGATAAACTTGAGTTATTTCCAGAAAAACATTTGTACCTTGAAACCATGACATCAAGTGAAATATACCTGACACATGAGCTTAAATATCATATGGATTGTGTTGTATGAGTAACTAAAGAATGAAGAACAAAATAAAAGATAAATAACAGTGAATAGGGAGATAGGTCTTTTTCAAATGAGAAGAAATTCAAGAGATGGAGTGAGTGGAGGGAAGGGAAAGAATGAAATGAAAAAATAATTAAGATGTGTTATGTGCATATACCAGCTTCCCTCAATGAATGTAATTATTAAGCAATGCAATAAGCACTAATAAAAAGCAAAAACAATATGTAAAAATAAAAACTATAAAACTTTTTCAGATATGGAGGAGAATATCAATAGGAGGCTAACATTCTATATTAGAACCTGTTCAGAAGAGTTTTATAGACTGAATAACAGACCACAAAGATGTATAAATCCTACTGCATGAAGCTACCAAGTACAATCTGTTCCCTTAAATGGTACAAGGTATCTTGTAGATGTTATTAAGACTATAGGTCTTTAAGTGACTTGATTATGCTGGATTATTTGAGTGAGTCTAACCTAATCCTAAGCATCCTTGACAGCAAGATGATATTTTAACTATGCTTATACATAAATGTGGTGATGGAAAGAAGGTCAGAAAGAGGTGAAATTTCTGGCTTTGGGGATGGATAAAGAGGGCCATGAGCTGAGGAATGTAGACAGCTTCTAGAGTCTCTTAGGGCCTTTCAAAGAAATATAGCCATGCTGGCACCTAAATTTTAACCCAGTGAGACCCATGTTGGATTTAATACCTACAGAATTACAGGACAATAAAAGTAATGTGTGTGTGTGTGTGTGTGTGTGTGTGTGTGTGTGTGTGTTTTGAGACAGGGTCTTGCTATGTATATCAGGTTGGCCTTGAACTCGGTAAAACTCCTGCCTCAGCCTTCCGAGTTCTGGGATTGCAGGCATGCACCACTATTCCCGGTAATAAATACATTGTGATAGGCCACAAGATTTGTGTTGAATTTTATAGAATCAATAATAATCTAACGGAAGAACAGTGAGTTTTCATATTAAGAAATATCTGACCATACCCACATTGTACATTTAATCTTCCTGTATTCAACATTTGCTAACCATCAAACAAAAATGATCATTAAACCCTCATTGGTCAAAATATAATACACCTTAATAAAAGCAGTGTCTGGTGTAACTCTTTATAAACATACTCTTTGTCTTTAACAGCATCTATTTATTAAGTATTGTATAAACATGAAAAAATTCTATTTTGCACGATTATACAGCTGGCTGGGCATGCAAGCTCTTGTGATGAACTCAAGAACATTGATATTTACAAACTTCTTTGTAAGGCTCCCTAGGAGAAGGGCAATAACAGCGATAGCTAACAGGTGATTCCATTTTTTAAAAGTGTTTTATTCCAGATAAATGTGGGAACTAATATTTCATTATTGGCCAGATAATTTTCCAATATTTACAGAAAAACCTCCCTGAACTTTGAAGCACATAAAGCCTCTCTTGTTCTGGGAGAATTGGTTTGACTATGTGTTCCTTCAAAAATCATCATTGCTATACTTTGAATATGATTTTTCTCTCAAAAACTCATGTCGAGATTTGGTTGCCATTTTGATGGTGTTGGGAGGTCATGTATTTATGAGGTGACTAGGTCATTGAAGAAGATTAATGCCTTTCTTCAGTTGGTGGGTTCATGCTCTCAAAGGCAGGCTATTATAAAACAAGATCAAACCTTGTACTTTGTGTCTCTTCTGCTTACAGCCACTTGTCCTCCAACTTGTTCATCAGTTATGATATAGCATAAGGTCCTTGCCAGATGGGAACACCATGTTGTGGACTTCCAGCCTTCAGAAACGTTAGCTAAATATACTTCTTGTATAAATTACCCAGTTTCCTGTTTTCTAGTACAGTGGAAGAAAACAGGCTAAGATAATTGCCAATAATGTTTCAAATGAGAAAGCATATATGAAAGTACTTCAAAACTATATACTGCAACATAAATGTAAATATTTATTACTACTAATTCCTTACAATGTATTCACTTTTTTCCTGAAGGGTCTCACCATTCCTGACAAATTGCGTTTCCACTGTTGTTTGAAAGTTTCAGTATGCTTGTACCAACATCATCTTATTCTTTTTTCACAAGAAATAATTGATATATGAAGCCCAAGTTTAATTATCTCATGGAAAGTGAGCATTGAGGTAAAAGTTATGTAACTTAAATGCTGAGAATATACTAAAAATCATTTAATTGCACAATTTAAATGGGTGAGTTGTAGGTTAAATGAATCATACACCAATAAATATACTGTCAAAAAGTCATTATTACCTGCAAATTTTAAAATAATGCATGGTACCAAGCTCTCATAAACAGTTACTTTCAGACCTGAATCTTGCTGGCAAAGATAGAGACTTAGGAAGTGTAAGAAACATACAATGAAAACACTGATTATTAATCCACTACACATCAGGTTATAAGACATAATCATTTCAAATTCTGCTCAAAACTTGGTTTTAATCTCAACTTCTTTTCAGCAGGCTTTAAATTTCATCAAGATTTAATCAACTTTTCAGTCATTATGTTAAACCTGAGCCTATGAGCAAAGGCTGTAAACAGATACAGATCTGGAAAGTAGGACAGACAGAAGCAGTGGCAGTGAAGAATGGTCAATGTGCTTTCCCAGTGGACTGTCTATAATGGTACTCCTGTTTGTCTCAAATACAACAGCCAAAAGAAAAATGCATGTACTACACTTTTAACCTACATCTGCTGAGTACACTGCATAATAATTTGCATTCCAACTTTTAACTGAAAGAACACAGTGATCTCCTCCACAGTTACAAGATACCAGAATCTTGAGTTTAGAATAAACATTGTCCTTTATTCTTCCATTAGGAAAAGAATGTGGAGTTTGTTGTGAAAAAAATATTATTGACAATTTTCCGGACAGAACTGTGCATCACTCCACATTCTCATGAATGATATATGCAGATTTTATCTCCATATAATTCCCAGTCTGTACCTGATCTATGAGCTGACATTTTTTGTGAATATTTAAATGGATATCTGCTCTGGTCTCCTGTGCAGAATCAAACAAAACTTTTCCCATTCAGCTTTAGTCAAGTGTTATGTATTTGCTTATGAACGTTGTCTGGGAAAAATGGGTCATCTATTTTAAAGAGATTATTTGGTATCTGTATATATGAGGGTCTCTAAAAGGCTTTTGGGGGATTTTATTCTCAAAGAACACATTTCAAAGAAGCTTTACATTTACACAGACTATAGAAAGATATTCCAGCTGGAAAATGAAAATATCATCTTACTAATTACATCCTTTTACTGTTGGAATAAATTTCTGTTTGATGTACCAGGGCTGTTTCAGTAAATGATAAGTTCAAATGTCTTTCTCAGAAAATGAAGGGCATTTAGTACACTTCAGAGTTATGCCACTAAAAAAGGCAAGACAACTTGCTTATAATGGGAAACATTTTAAAGTGTCATTTTTTGTGTGTGTCAGAATACTATCATTACTAAAACTTTTTATTGCAACTCCTCAGCCTGTAATAATCTTGTATTTCACAACTTTGATAACTGACCCATAAGAAAGCAATCTATACTAACTTGAATTACGCATAAAAATTTTCATGTTTAGTTCAAATTTGATTAGCTTTATTTTTTATTAGAAGATCCATTGGCACCATGTGATCTCTGATCATATCTCAGTAAGTTTGGAGAAATTTTTAAAGATTTTTTCTCCACGTATCTAATATTTATTCACCTGACCATATTTCACCCTCACCACCTTTATTCACAACTGGAATACCTACAATGGATCAAACTACATAATATTAAAAATTTAATTTATTCTTCAATTTGGTGAATGAAGAGAATATAGCCAGTATATATAGAGAAAAAAACAAAAATACTTATAGAGTAGTAATGGAAGAAGTCTTAGTAATCATTTGGTCTATTTGTTTATTTTATTTATATGGAAATTACAGTTTTTGAAAAAGAAAACAATTTTGTATCAAAAGGTCTAATTGATAATTATGAGAAATATGGGGTCTAGCACTCAGGTTCTCACATGTATTTTTGTTTATTCCTCTACTAATTCACCTGCTTCATAGATTTGCAGAAGGTAGCATATTTCACCACTTCACAGTTTCTGAAGCAATTCTTTATCATTATTATTTTTATTAGTACATGTTTTCAGTACATAATGATTGTATTTTTTGTATGGAGTTGGTACATGTATATAGCATATATTCATTCCCTTTTTCAGACACTTTTCTTCCTTTCCTTCCCTCCTTTGTCTACCTCTTGATCCCTTTCTTATTTGAAAAAGATCTCTCTAATTGCCATTATCAATCTTTTATTTTGCCCTTTATTTATATGGTTGGTTTCTCATATAATAGAAACCATGCAATATTTTAAATGTTGCACATGTATCTGATTTGTTTCACTTGACATTGTGGTCTCAAGGTGAATTAATTTTCCTACAAATGATCCATTTATCTTTCTATATGGCATTGTAGTACTCTACTATATATATATATATATATATATATATATATATATATATTACATTTTATTCATCTGTTAATGAGCATATAATTTGCCTCCAAGATTTAGCCATTATGAATTGTGCTGTGATAAATATGGGTGTGCATGTGCTACTGTAATATGATATTTTTTAACTTTTTTGGAAAGATATCTAAAAAGGGAATAGTCAGGTGAAATAGACTTTCTCATTTTAGTTTTCTGAGGAATCTCCATAATGATCTCCACAGTTGTTGCACTAGATTACATTCCTACAATAATTTAGAAGTGTTTTTTCCCTTGCAGAATTACCAGCATTTGTTATTACAGATATTCCTTGTTTAACAACTTATCCGTTTAATGACAATTTGAACTTACAACCCACCACTAAGATCTATGACCTGACTCATACAGTACTGTAATTTTTTTGATTGTACTGTACAGTACGGTAGTTTTATGCTATACATTACAGTATAACATTGCATGTGAAAGTTATGAGAATAAAAGCAGTAATCCATTTGGACTTTCCTTTGACCATCTCTCTTTTCTAAATATTGTAATGTATATACTATACACAATTTCTCATTTAGCGACCAATTCAACTAAGCACCTAGTGACAGGACCTTACCATGGCTGTTAAATGAGAAATGTTTGTTTTTGTTTCTTGATACTGACTCTTTCTGAAGTAAGATGGAATCTCAATGTTATTTTAATTTGTATTCTCTAGTAACCAGTGATGTTCAGTGTTTTGTCATTTATTTAGTAATCATTTGTACTTCCATGAAGTGTCTATTCATTTCAGGTACCCAGTTTTGATTGAGTCATTTAGTTTGAGGGGACTAATTTTTTGAGTTCTTTATATATTGTAGATATTAGTGCTTTGTCTGAGGTTTAGCTGTAATTTTTTCCCATTATGTAGGCTGTCTTCTCAGTCTGTTGGTTGTTTCTTTTGCTGTGGAGAAGCTTTTGTATATGCTATGATCCTATTCGTTGACTATTGGTACTGCTTCCTATGCAACCAGATTCTATTCAGAATGACTTTGCCTATACTTCTGAATTCTAGAATTTTAACTATTTTATCCTGCAGCAGATTAAGTGTTTCTGTTTTAATGTTTAGTTTTATGATCCATGTTGATTTTAGTTTAGTACATGGTGAGAGATATGGGTCTAGTTTTAATATTCTGCATATGAATGGACAGTCAGTTTCCAAAACACCATTTATTAAAGAGGCTATCTTTCTTACAGTGCATATTTTTGTCCCCTTTATCAAAAATTCAATAGTTGAATATACCTGGGATGGTTCCTGCATTCTCTGTTCTGTTTCACTGATCTTCATGTCCATTTTTGTGCCAGTCTCATGTTGATTTTATAACTGGAGCTTTGTAATATAACTTTAAGTCTTGGATTGTGATATTGCCCCCTTAGCATTTTTTCCTCAGGATTGCTTTTACTGATCTAGGTCTCTTCAATTCCAAATGAATTTTAGAATTGTTTTCTCCAGTTCTGTGAAGAATGTTGTATATATTTTGATTGGGATTGCATAAAACTTGTATATCAATTTTGCAAGTATGCTAGTTTGACTTTATCAATTCTGCCTATCCAAGAATGGTGGATATCTTTATTTCTATTGTCCACTTTGATTTTTTTTTCACAGTACTGTAGTTGCCTTTGTAAAGGTGTTTCACCTCTTTCAGTTAATGTCTAAGTATTTAATTTTTCTTGCTGCTATTTTAAATAATATTCTTTCTTAATCTTTCTCAGTGGATTCAGAATTAGTGTACAGGATTGTTATTGATTTTGATTTGTTTATTTTGCATTCTTCTATTTTACTGGTTTATGTTCTATCCTTTACACAGTTTAGATTTTGATCTGTTTTTCCATTTTTATATTTTCAGAATATGCCACTCATATATTAATTATAGAAGTCTTCATGCTGCAGCAATACAGTTGATTTTCTTATGTTTTCTTTTTCAGTGTGAATTTCTTGAGAAAAGCAACAGAATAATTTTTTATCTCTAAATCTTTGTGTGCAGAAACATGGCACAAAATAGGTACACATCAGATGTTTGTGGAATAAATATGAATTCTAAATTTTAGCCTCTTCATTCAAATTAAAACTGTTTCTCAAATATGATTTTCACCTATAGGATTGAAAACACATTATTCAAGTTTAACAACATACTTGTGGTTCATGAGACCAGGGAAAATGGACATCAGATTCACTGTTGTTAGGGATGGAAAATATAATTTTCATGGAAGGGAATTTGGCTGTATCCAGGAAAACTGCACATGTATTTGGCATTTGAACCAAAAAACTCACTTATAGGAATTGATCCCAAAGATATTCTGGCAAAAGTAGATGTACACAATACCATTTGCTACATACTATGTATAAAAGAAAAATTCTGAAAAATTCCCTAAATTTTCACAAATAGTTTCGAATGAACAGACAAGAGTGTATCTATAAAGTGGACTACCATGCAGTTTTGAAGGAAGGAAATGAATAAGGCTGACGTACACCCTATTATCAAGTAACTTCTAGGCTGTATTACATCAAAAGTAGAAAGTTGGGCAAAGTTTTTAGTGAAATGTTTTATACTTCAATAATTAGATCAGTACAATGCATATTGTAATATTTTATCATGTATCTTATTGTTTGATTACTATGCATAAAATTAATCCCACTAAAAAGAAAAATCAAAGGATAAATAATAAATTTTTTAAAATAACAATTACTAATTAGAGAAGTGAGAAAACAGTGTGAAACACACAATGATAGAAGTCTGGCTCCTTGTTTTATAGATTAGGCTCTTACATGTAGAATATGATTTGGCTCTGAATAGATCTTGTTTTGCAGTTTTGACTTTGGAACCATATCATTGTTTTAAATAAATAGAAAGCAAAATTCCATGTAAAGGGCAATCCTTAAAAGTGGTAAGTAATATAAAACAGATGAACCTAATACTGTGTGCAATTGAATTGACAATTCTAAGGAGCTTCTAATGATTATAATTTGGTAATGCTGATTTACTTGGATAAGCTTTAAACATAAAATGACTTCAAAAGATATTTTATAGTTTTTCTTAAGTGACCATATCACAGTTAGGAGTATTGGCATTGGTATTACAAGACAAAATAAATACTAGAGTCTTTGCAAAGGATAGTTTTAGTGCACTTAAAAGGAAATATATATATACAAAGTCAATAAAATATATAGAATAAACAGGAAAAAGTACTAGTGGTACAAACTTCTAATGCTTTTATCCTAAACATTAACAAAAACTATTCATATTTTCTGTATCAATACATTAAATTGTTTAGAAACAATAGCCAGCCCCATATAATTAATCTTCACTAGTGCCCAAATGATGATTTTTTGAAATACAGCTCCCTACTAAAAGGAATGACAGCTCTTTAGAGCAATGGCTGACTTTAGCATGGGTGCAGGACATGTACAAAAAATCCTGTAATAGAATTCCAGAAAATACAACTTAGATTTTGCCATAAGGATGAAGAAATATACCATATGTATACAATGGAATTTTACTCAGAGTAACAAAATCATCAGTTGTGGCCCCAGAACCACGGGAGGCTGAGGGTGAAGGATTTCAAGTTCAAACCCAGCCTAGGTAACTGAATATCTTAGTGAGACTGTCCCTCAAAACAAAACACTAATACAACAGAATCGATGTAGTTCATTGTGAAGGGGTAGAGAGAGACAGAGAGAGAGAGAGACAGACAGAGAGAGAAGACATTAGTAACTAAATTAATCCAGGCACTAAAAGACCAAAACCCACATATTCTCAGTGATATGTGGAAACTGAAAGATTCAAACACAGAAAAAAGGAGTAGAATGGTGTTTGCCAGGGGTTGGGGTTAAGAAACATGGGAGATGTTAAACTTTAGCTATGAGATCAATAAGTTCTGGAGATTTAATATGCAACATGGTGACCAAAGTTGAAAATACTCTACTGTCTCCTTGAAATTTGGAAAGAAAGTAGATATGCAAAGTCATCCACACCCTTATATGTAAAATGATAACTATGTGTGGTATTGAGAATATTAATTAATTCCATTTACTAATCCTTTCACTTCATATATATATATATATATATATATATATAT
>RJWM01009167.1:36207-58481 GCA_004363535.1 Dasyprocta punctata
GAGCCAAACTCCCAGCCCTGGATTTTTTTTTTTTTTTTGGGGCAGAGTCTCCCTGTGTAGCTCAGGCCGGCCTTGCGCCCGCGTTGTAGCCCAGGCCGGCCTCGAACTCACAACCCCCCCCCTCCCCAAGCCTCCCGAGTGCTGGGATTAAAGGCGTGCGCCACCACGCCCGGCTTACATTGAACTTTTATTTGCTAATTATACTACCAAAAAAAACCCCATGAAAAACAGGAGAAACAACAAAACTGAATAATCTCTGGATGTCCTAAATTGGGATCATACGACTATCAATAAGGATAGCAGTTACAAGTTTGAATACATCAGCTACATTGATAGTAATGACTTCCTAATGATAATAAAATAAATTGCCACTTACTTTTTGACCATACCGGGAAACAAACTCATTGTATTTAAAAGTCACTGAAGTGAAGAAATAATCATTTTTCTTGCTTTTCCTATATGACACACATCTGCAGGGCAATTGAAGAGTAGATGAAGGGAAGTTTCTCTTTGTAGAAGTACCTAGGAAACCCAAAGGACAGGATATCATGTTAATGATACCCTGGAAATCCAAGCAATATAGTCACTGTTAAAACTGTCACAGACAAAAAAAAAAAAAAAAAAAAAAAAAAAAAAAAAAAAAAAAAAAAAAAAAAAAAAAAAAAAAAAAAAAAAAAAAAAAAAAAAAAAAAAAAAACAAAAAACAAAAAAAACTTCATCAAAAAATTTTCAAAACAAAATCATACATGAAAAAAGATAAAAATTAAAATAGAATTAAGAAATAAACTTATTAATTAATTTCAATATATGGATGGATGTTATTTAGATTCTATTTTAAACAAACTGCACAATGCTAACCACTGAGGAGTAGGTATTTAATGATATTAAGTAATTATTCTCATTTATTTTGGAATAATGTTTAAAAGCTCTTTAAATTTCAAAGATACATCTCAAAATATTTTCAAGTAAAATAATAATACATATACAATTTTATGTAAAATAATTCTGAATCAGCAACTGAGGAATAGATGAAATAAGATTGGTCATAAATTACTAATCATTGAAACTGAGTATAGTTATATTATACTATTTTCTTTACTTTTGCATGTGTTTGAAAATGTCAACAATATAATCTTCATGAAATTTTAGTCTCACATATATAAATAAGTAAATGAAATGTGGCTTGATGTCAATTATCAAAACTTCCACTAACCATTTTAGAGTTACCTTCCTGATTCACATATAAAAGAAAGAATAGCACAGGAAACAATTCAGTATAACACAAAGTCTTCAAGAAAAAATAATAATTGATTTTTCTTCCTCAGTCAACACAGAGAAAGTTCAAAAATATCTTTTTTAAAGAGAATAAAACCAAACCAAACAAAATAGAATAAAACTAATCAGAACAGAACAATTAAAGCAATACATGACTTCAAAACAAAACAATAGGGAAGAGGACAAAAAGTCACCAAGAAGCAAGCCCTCCCTGTAAATTGGCACTATGTGTGGGCCACTGGGGAGACAGCCAGGCGCCAGCCTTTTCCCATGAGTCAGTGCCACTTGCAGACTGCGGAGGAGGAGAAGTCAGCAAGAAGTAGCCCTCCCTGTGAATTGGCACCATGCACAGGCCACTGAGGGGAGAACTAGATGCCAGCCTCTACTGGCATGTGGGATGGGAAATAAGAAGAGCCAACACCCGCCCCCCAGCTGTAAGTGACTGGCTGATCCAGAGAAACACAGGCTGCAATGATAGCTATTGAGGTAAAATACAATTTAATGCTTGTGGTGTTTAGTGTTTCAATGACTTTGCAGGCCTAAAGCTGGTAGTCTGATCATCTATTCAGAGGATAACAATGCTCCATTTAGCATCTATGGGGGGTCTCCTTCTGAAGGTGGTAGCCATTTTTAATTCCATATTATCTCGTTTTGAAGTCCCAAATCATTTTCATTGTTTCATTGGTTTGGGTTTTATTCTGTTTTGTTTTGTTTGAGCTTGTTATATCCAATGGCATGGGCAGCTATTTTAAAGATAACAAGATATATTATGGTAGCAATTTTGGATATAGTATTATCTTGTTTTGAAGTTTTTTATTGCATTAATTGTTTTGCTTTTATTGGTTCTATTCTGTTCTGTTTTGTTTATTTTTACTATGTCTGAATGTATCTGCATCTATTCTGAAGACAACAAGAGGCATTATGGTAACCGTTGTTGATTTCATTTTGTTTTGAAGTTCAGTGTCACTTACACTGTTTTGTTTTGATTTGATTTATTCTGTTTTGTTTTGCTTGGTTTTATTCTCTTTACAAGAAAAATTTTTAAAAAAAACAAGATAATAGGAAATCAACCACACGTACAATAATGTGTCTTATTTTCTTCAAAATAGCTGTCCATACCATCAGACATAATAAATTCAAACAAACCAAAACAGAATAAAACTGATCAAAACAAAAGTGTTGCAGGACTTCAAAACAGGATAATAGAAAATCAACAATGGCTACACAATACATTTCATTTTCTTCAGGATAGCTGCCCATACTATCAGACACAGTAAAATCAAACATAACAAGACAGAATAAAACCAAAACTAACAAAACTGTAAAAACAATACAGTAATTCAAAATAAGACAGGAAATTAACAGTGTTTACCATCTTTCATTTTTAGACATTTACTTCCTTATGAATTTCATAATATCTATCATACATTTTGGATCCAATAAACTCCTTCAGTTTTTTATGCTAGGAGATAACACAATGTTCACCCATATGAGTCTGAACCATTTCACCCAAAGGCATGATCTTAAGTTGCATCCATTTACCTACAAGTGCCTTGTTATTATCCTTCTTTATAGCTGAGTAGCTTTTCACTGTATGAAAATATCATATCTTTCTTATGCATTCTGCTGTTGATGGGCCAACATACCCCTACTTTTTTCTGATTTCCTGTTGTATGGAACATTATTTTCTCTCCTCTGACTTTTGGTCTGTGAATTTCCTTTTGAGTTAAATGTGTTTCTTGTATACAACATATTGACGGATTCACAGCAGACTTCTCAACACAAACCATCAAGTCAAGAAGGGCTTGGAGTGAAGTGTTTCAAATTCTGAAAGAAAACAGCTTACAACCCAGATTGATGCACCTTGCAAAACTATCTTTCTAAATTGATGGAAAAATAAGATACTTCCATGATAAAGAACAACTGAAGTAATTCATGACCATCAAACCAACCCTACCAAGAATGTTGAAAAAGAGTCGAGAGAAATGAAGATGACCATGGTTCCAGGAATAGCATCAGAGGTGTGTCACCAAACAGGGCAGGCAATTTAACTAAGGGGAAAAGTAGGGGGGACAACAGCATGAGGATAGCAAGGCCGAGATGAGCAACAATGCATGCTAGTTGTAACCAGTAATGTAGATGGCCTCAATTCACCAATAAAAAGAAACACAGGGAAAGCGGATCACTAAAACGTCTTTTGATGCCTTCTCTCATCCTATATTTCAACAAGATAATTTCTGTCCGCAAGGTTTAAGCAAACATGATGAAGCTAAGTGTTTTACCTTTAGCCATATTCATGGGCTAGTTGCAAGGTAAGTGAAGAAGCAAATAAAGTTGTCTACTGCCTAAAATTAATTATGAAGAAGATGGAGTAAAACTGGGTTGAATGTAGGTTTGTGTAACTAACCAGGAAGATAGATATGCTTCTTTAGCATAGCAGCAGGACTTTTAAGTACTAATGATGCCTAGAATCAGATTGGTACTGCCATATTTGTTCAATTTGATCCAATAGGAGAACGATCATGGCATAAGGAAAGAAGGGCAAAAAGACCTAGCCTCAAACTAAAGGGACCTATCAAGGGATAGACAATCTAGAACTCTTGCAATTGGCCTAGCCAGGAGTTCGAGAAGGGGTTCTGTGTACAAACTAAGGAACAAGTAAGTCATGTCATATGGATTTTATACACCTAAGAGTTTTTGGGAGTAGGTTTCATTTTAGATACTGTATAGTGTTATAATCATTCAAGGCCAGTGTTATACATCTGTCTTATAAAATTTTAATTATATAATAAATATGATCATAAATACGTGGGTGACTTGTGCCATTCGGCTTTACAAATAGGCTGGTCTAAGTTTGCAGGCTGAAAGCATTCAGTGCTTACACCTAAGTAAGAATGAAAGAGGCAAAGGTTGATGTACTCTACTTGTTGCCATTCTGTTAGCCCTGACTGTAATGTGAACTTTCCTTTTGAGGAGACACTATTCATCTTTTGAAAAGCAGGTCAAGTGTCATCTCTTCTAGGAAATATTTCCTGATCTCTTAGATGGAAAAGATTGCTTCTCCTTTAAACCCTCAGAGCATTAGACCTGTAATTCTTTTATGACATTTAACTCGTTTTGCCTTTTTTACTTTCCCTTGTGTATTTACCTTGCCATTATGAGATTATAAATTCCTCAAGACAGGGATCATAACCTCATCTTTTCATCTTCCTCACCACAGAATAATACTATAAAAGTATGTATTTGATTGAAAGTTTGACTGTGTTCCAAGTTGAAAACTTGACTCAGATTCTCAGGTTTAAAATGGTGCTGGCCCTAGTTCCTGTTTCACACTCTTCTTTCCCAACAATAATACATATGAGAACAGAAAGAAAACCAAAGCCCATATTAATGCTAAAATAACACTGACAAGCAGGTAACTGCCAATACCAGGAGTGATTTTCTTCTCTAATTATAGGATACACAGAATGAAATTGGCAGTCATGATTGGAAGTTGGCATTTAGCTTGTATAACAAAATGAAATACACCTGTTGTCCTGTAAGAACTGGGAAAAAGTGTCATCTTTCCCACACTGTCTGGCTCTACGTTATACATTGCTCAGAAACAAAGCACAGTCAGTACAGTGCATATAGGTTTTTTTTTTTAGGTGACCAGAGTACCATCATGTGCTTCTGTCAGTATGTACCTTTTTTGATTCATTCAGGGTCTATAATTCAAGTAAACAGTGTGGCAGATAGTGCAACATAAAATCAGAATTGAAAGAACTATACCATACCACCTTCTGTAAAAAATATACACAAAACCACCAGTTTACTTTAAATTAGAAAAAGAGACTCTGTGACAGAGATTGCCTCACATTTATGCATGCCTTGGAAAACTCCATTCATGCTGTGCTATAGCTCCTACTAAATCAGAGGCCTCATGTAGAGCATAAACTTCACAATCATATATAGCCAATGAGATAGTCTAAGTTAAAGGATGTCACTGAAGAAAGATACAGGAAAATAATTGACAATAGCAGATGCTGGAGCTTAGAATTTTTCATTTTTTTTTTGTCATAGAAATAAGAGTAGAAATAAAACTAAATTAGTGATCCTACATCAATACAAAAAAATCTGCTTAGACAGATGGCTCACAACTAGAAACCAAAGACAATTTTGTCCTCCAGAGAATATAGGAAGTGTCTGGAGAGATCCTTGGTTATCACACTTAGAAGATAAGGGAAGTGCTACTAGGACATATTGGATAAATGTCAAGGATGGTGTTTAATATGTTACAGTATTTAGAAAAGCTTCCTGTAACAAAGAATTGTCTGGTCCAAAGTGTTAATAGTGCCAAGGTTGAGAGATTCTGAATTAGACAGATAGCATACTAAACCATTGTTAATTGAATTAGGAAATAAGCACATAACATTATTTTGAGGATAAGGGTCTATGTACATACAAATGTGAAAATACCAGGGAATAAAGAACAACATTCACTTTTGGAGCAGATTAGAGCTGCACTTGGTCCAAGAGAAATAAGATGTGTAATTAACATAGAGTCTGTGAAAGGATAATGTAAGACAAAGGAAAGATGTATTTGAAGGGTTGGTGGAGGAGCACACTGTCATAGATTTTGCTCCAGGAAGCAGAAAAAATTAAAATTTCTTAGCATTCTAAATAAGGTCCAATAAAACATAAAGTCTCTAAAATAAGAACAGAAAAAATAAAAGATTAGAGGTGTGATGCAAAGACATCTGGATGAGATGAAAAGAAACTGTGTAGGAAAATTACTTCAAAGTAGTTAAAACAGCAAACCATGAATAAAATATATCCCACAATGAAAAACAGGAGGATTGTCACTGAGGAAAGTCAGTAAAGGGAGGGTGGCAAATTGATAAAAGATAGGCTATAATAAAAATGATTAGGGATTCAAGTACATGTAATTGATGTTTCTAAAGAGCAGACTTAATGGAATAGATATTATAACAGTAACTACAATAATTGACAAAATTTCTTAGCTTCATAAGTATCTATATCCAATTTTTTTTTGGTACCAGGGATTGAACTCACGAACTTGTGCTTACCAAGCAAGTGCTTGAACCGCTGAGGTAAATCCCCAGCCCTCTATATCCAAAATTCTTATTGTCCACTATTACTACACACATTCTGATAAATATTTGATATGAGTGTATTACCAAAAATTTAAATTATAGATACTTGCAGTTGTGTTCAAGTAGGGACTATTGTTTATATAGTAATGAAAGCAACAATTCAGATGTCACAAATATTTTCTGATACATTCAAAACAATGTTTACAGTCATGCAACATATGCAGAGCTGTGAGAAAGACATTCTGCCCCAAGAGCTATACAGCTAAAATGTTGTCATTTACTTTTATAAGATATGTAAATGCTGGAAAACTACACCAAACTAATGCCTTTCTTAAAACCAAATACTGAATTCACATTCCAGTGCACTTATCACTGAAGCCAACTTAACAATTCAAGGAAAGGCTATTGTCACCATCACAGGGCTACCACTGCTCACAAAATTTAAGGAAACGTGGAACTCCTGAAATGTGATCAACATGACTTATAAAACTGAATACAAATGGTGAAAAAGTTTTGCTATAAGAGAACAATATAATTGCCCACAAAATGTAGATCTTAAACTCCGATGGAAGGAGATGGACAATTAGGAAAAAGATATAGTATATGAATAAATATGTAAATAAACAGAATGTCATAAAATGCTATTAATGCTATACAGGAAATTAATAGGATGCTATGGAAAAATTAACATGGTTATTTCCTTTAAATAGAACAATCAGGTAATAACCTCCTTGGGAGGCTTCATTTAAGACCAGAAGAATGGGAACCCAAAGAGTTTGGAGGGAGAAGACAGAGTACACTTGGACAAAGGTCAGAACATGTACAAAAGACCCTTGTGGTAGGAGCATGAACTATTGGAAGAACTGAGCTGCTTCTTTCAAAGTGGGCCTAGGAAAGCCTGGCAACACCTGATGCTAAAGAACTGGGCAGGAACAGTCACATCACATAGACTCTGACAGGACATAGCAAGAGTTTTCTTTAGTTTACTCTAAGAAGTACAATAAACTTTAGGTCAAGAGAGGATTTAATATGATATACTCTTCAAAAGAGAAGTAGAACTGTTCTGTGGAAATATATCAAAGCATTTTTAATGATCCAGAGATATTTTAAAATTTATATAATCTAATTCAATGCATAGAAAAATATAAACAGCTTCCTATAGAAGTTCTGAAAATGACAAACCTCATACTAAATTCTGAAAAATATGACTCAAAGAAAGAATGCTAGAGGTAAATCTGATTCTAATATAGATATGAGTCCCAATTAAAATAATGATAAAACAAATTTATAGGCATATTAAAAGTAAAACATATCATGACAATCCAAAGGAAGCAAAGTTGATAAGGATATATTAACATTAGGAAGTCTGTTAATATAATACTCTAATTATAAGGGCAAATGAAGAACATCAGATAAGTATCTCCAAAGACAGGAAAGGTCTTGAATAAAATTAAAGACCTAGCACATACTTTACATTTCCAAATAATTTATATGTAGAGGCACACATTTGTTTCTTCATTTTTTTATTTTATGACAAAGTAAAACAAAATTCCATAACAAAATAAGAAAATGACATGAACGAATAAGAGGCTCATGTTCATAAAATGATAATAGCCAATAGTATCATCTTCTCTAAAATAGTTACTCAGAGTACAAGACATAGATAAAAAGATTCTCTTACAAAGAAAAAACAAACTGATAACAACACAAAACTTTAAGAAGGCTAAACTTGAGATATTGCTAGCTAAATGAATGCACCTTTATCCGGCCTAGATCCCCAATCTTCCAAACGAGTGTACAGCGAGGGCTTAAATAAATGAGACAAGTTTTATGATTTTAGGGCTCCAGGAGGATCAAAGCCCCTGCAGAGTTCTTGAATCTGCAGCTATCATGAGGGCTAAGACAAAGAGTTTTTCTGGATCACCCGTATATATTTTCAAATAGACAAAGAGAGGGGATACTGAGGGAGGTGCTGAGGGTGGTGCCGGAACTGAGCAGGACTTGGGAGTCACTTTAAGGACATCTCTAAGGAGGAAGCAATGCCAGGAATGGAGATCTATGTTATCTCCAAAATGACCTTTGTGATGGGACTGTGATGCCCTGCAGAGTAAGAATCTTGCAGGGCAGTCTCTATTAACATACTTGATTATGAAGCCAATATATCCTCAGCTGCAGCCTTTTTTACCTTGCCTTTTGAGGTATCACTGACCTCATTGGCCACTACAGGCCTCGATCAGGACCAGTGATTCATAGAATTTCCTTACTATGAATCAGCTCCCATCTCCAGGCAAGGGGCCTAGGCCTAGGACAGGCTCACAGATAAATAAAATGCCAATTAGTAAATTTTATATCCTGCTCAGAACTGCTTCATAGCAGTCTCCAACACACCTTGAAAAAACACTCTTAAATGAAATAAATTGGACACATATGCAAATATTGTATACTTTCTCTACTGCAAGAAGCAAAATAAAAAATAAGGACACAAATGGATAATTGATAGTGAACAATGGGAAAAAAAGGTTCAAATGAGAAGGGGCACAAGGAGAGGGGGGAAAGAACAAGCAACAAAATACATAAAAAGAAAAAATGGAAACAAAACTTCTGTATATAAAGGGAACAGGGGCTGGAGGGGAGAGGAATGGGGAAAACAAAGAAGCAAGATATGCCACGTACAGGTACAAAGTTCCCATGATGAATGTTATCACTATGTATATCTAAAACATACCAATAAAACAAAATAAAATAAAGTTAAAAACTTTGTTTCTGATGAACCAACAAAAACTAATTAGCATACATATATATATATATATATATATATATATATATGTTCTTTTAAAACAACAAAATAGCTAATTTGGAGAATTATTTGAACTTCTCCCTACTTCCTATTTATCTCTCTTCAGTTTGCTCTAAAAAAATAGACTCCGCAAAATAAAAGAATCAACCAAAAAATGGACAGCCAAAATGAGTAGACACTTTCAAAGAAGTATAAATGTCCAAAAAACACTTGAGAAATTGTGAAACATTGCTGGCCATCAGAGAAATGTAAATTAAAACTACATCGAAGTAACATCTTGTCCCAGAAAAAAATTGCTATTGTCAAAAGAATCTAACACTGGTGAGGCTGTGGTGTAAAAGAATTCTACATTTTTGGTGGGAACTTAAACTAACACAACTGCTATGGAAATCAGCGTGGAGATTCCACAAAAAAACTAAAAATAGAAATTGCACTTAAATCAGTTACCCCAAAGGAGTTAAAATCATATTCCAGTGATACATGTATGTCCATGTTAGCAGTAGCATAATTTACAGTAGTTGGGAATTGGAAGCAGCATAGATGTACATCAACAGATGAATGGATAAGGAAAATGTGGTATTTATACACAGTGGAGCAATACTGTGCCATAAAAGACAAATGAGGCATTCATAGATGGAAGGATGCACCTTGAGAACATGTTAAGTGAAATGAGTAAGACACAGAAGCTTAACTATCACATTGTTTCCCTTATATGAAGATATATAGATATAGATATAGATTTATATGTGGTATACACTCTTTTTTTCCAAATTTTATTTTAAAGAGGATAAAACAGAACAAAACCAATCAAAACAAACCAGTGTAAGAGATATAGGACTTCAAAACATTATGAAATCAACAGTAGTTACCATAACATCTTTTGATGTCTTCAAAATACCTGCAGGTAACTTCAGACATTGCAAAAATCAAACAGAACAGAATAGAATAGAAACAATAAAAACAAAACAATGAATGTGATAAAGGACTTCAAAACAAGACAATAGTAAATCCAAAATTGCTACCATAATATATCTTGCTATCCTTGAAATAGCTTCTCCTGCCATGGGATTTAACATAATCACACAAAACAAAAGAGAAAAAAACTCAACAAAAGAATGAAAACAGTATAGGACCTCAAAGCAAGACCACAGAGAATCAACAATGGCTGCAACCCTCAGAAGGAAATCCCCTGTAGATGACACACTGAGTAGCCATATCCTCTGAACCTATGATCAGACCACTTGCCCTAGACCTACAATGTTAGTGAAACACCAAAGCACCACAGGCACCTAACTGCATTTCACCTCTATAGCTATCATCACAACCTGTATTTCTCCAGATAAGCCAGTTGCTTATGGGGTGGGAGTGGGAATTGGTGCTTCTTGCTTGCCAGCCCATGCACCAGAAGGGGCTGGGATCTGGCTGTTCCCAGTCCAGTGGTGGTCTGCACATGGCGCTGGTTCCCAGACTAGACTTATTTTCTGGTGTGGCCGTTGTTCTCTTTACCTCCAGTCTGCGAATGGCACTGACTCACAAGGAGAGGCTAGGGTCTAGCTGTTCCCAGTCCACTGGTGGCCCATGCATGACGCTGCTTCCCAGATTGGGCTTGTTTGCTGGTGCAGCCATTGTTCTCTCTCCCTCCAGTATGCGAATCTAAGGGATATAGTCTTAAGATGATAAAATTTATCTATTTTAATGACTCTCTAAAGGTGATTATTATGTTTTTCAGTGTTATTCTGCAAGTCCCATCCCCTCAAGTGTAACAGTAATATTAACAATAACAAGAGCAGTCATAGCAGTATTTATAGATGATTTGCCATATGTAGAGCAATGGTGCTTCTTATTTTATGTGGTTTATCCTCTTTAATTTTCACCTTCCTAACCGTAAGTTCTATTTTTATCTCTATTTGCAAATGAAATTGCAATCATAAAAAGAAGTGATATGTACAAAAAAGGAAACAGTTATATTCTATATGTTAGGAGTATATACCTAAATATCCAAGAATATTAATTTTAAGTGAAATACAGATTTCAGATAGTTGACATTGTCTTTCTTTTTTGCAAAACTACATAGTTGTAGAGCAGAATGTAATAATAAACACATTCAAATACATGGACTATAAATAATAATGCTCAATATTGCAAAATTCATTTTTGCCCTGCAAATTATGTGTACATCTAGAATATATATGTATTATACATATATTATAATATATATGCAATATATATTAGTTCCAATTGAAATCTATATTCAAATATTTTGGCAAATAATAACACTCAAAGCAATGATTAAAAACGTGAGACTATCTGGAGAATATTTGGAAAAAAAACAGCGGTGAAAAATTAGCCATAAAGCCCCTCCCCCACTGTTCTCTGGAACACTGGAACTATTTACTGGTATGAAAGTGTACAAACAGCAGGGTAGGGGAACTATAGATCACAATAAGTAGAAAAGAGAAACCCAAAAACTCCAAAGTAACAAAGAGATAGAAATATTAATTATCCTGGTTTCAATATATTTTTACTGAGTTATCACAGAGCATTCCATAAATTAAACAATTAAAACAATTTCAAAACACATCTATCCATATATATACATTTAAAATGAAAAGCAAATTACTATATTCTCTTCAGCAAGATCATACTTAAGGTCTTTCAGTCTCCAATTTCTGATTTGTAAATCATAATATAAGAAAAGGGTTTGTCATTACTGTTTATAAATTTGCACTAACAGCTGGTCACACATACGTTCACTATGACATACTGAGATAAAACTTTTAAATGTGGAATGCCTGTTATTAAAGTTAACTTGTATGTAAACATCCAAGAACAGGCAGATTTATCAGATTGCCAGGTGGGTTCGATGGTAGAAAATGTAAGTCACAAAACCCTTTCAGTATAATGAAAGTATAGTTTGGTCACAACATTGTTTTTAAATAAATCATTTTTCTACTTGCTTTATTTCTATGTTTCTATGGGAAGATGAAATTTGTTAGATGTTTTTGACACTTGTGATTACATAAGGGAGAATTTGGCTTTTCTTTTTTCTTGAAAATACAGAA
The DNA here is from genome assembly GCA_004363535.1 of Dasyprocta punctata. NCBI lineage: Eukaryota > Metazoa > Chordata > Mammalia > Rodentia > Dasyproctidae > Dasyprocta > Dasyprocta punctata. Next base: position 48,438 of record RJWM01009167.1, read on the forward strand.
AAAAAGAAACTATGGAGTATCTCAGGACAGATTTCATATGATGTTGACCCTTCATGTCCTTCATAAAATAAAAATAAGGACTTTGATGGAAAGAACTACTCTCACAAGAAAAAAGATCTACAAATGTAGCTTTAAAGTGTCAAGAAAATAATTTTAAAGCTATATTCCAAAATATAAAAGAAGAATGTGTCACAAACAGTAAGCCTATTGCTGTGACCTTGCTGTAAATTTACAAGTCAATTATTTAAATGGCATTTGAGAAAAAATAAAATACTTCACTTATCTGGATTTTAGATCTGGTTATACAAAATTTTTGAACAAAAATTTTTGTCGAATAGGTGCATACATAAATTCGAAGCTTAGTTATCTAGTATTCCATCTCACAACAGAGGGAGCAGATTGAAGAAACTGTTAGAGAGTGACAGTCTGCACTAAAACAAATAGCTGACAGTAAAATTATCAAAAACAAATCTTCCTACACAGCCTAGAGCCATTTACTGTAGGGACAAACAGCCTTACAAGCTTAATAACCCCTGAGGATGTTTCTACATTACAAGTCTGGTTAGTAATTATTGACTTAACAACTATTTTTGATTGTACTCATTTTATGTGGACAGGTATTATCCTAAAGGTTTTATTCACGGCCTTTCAATTCATCCTCACAATGATCTTATAAGATCAGAACTATTATTTTTATAATATCATACACAAGGCAATAGATAAAGCAGGGGACAAACATCACACAGATCACAAGCAACGGAGCTTGGATTGAGTTCCAGAACACTGTGACTTTAAAGTCATGAAATTTATCCATTTTTCTGTGCTGTCTTCCCCACTCACTTTCACTCACCACACCATACTGAGAAATCTGAACTTTCGTTGCAACTTCATTTATCAATCTCTCATTTAACAAACATACTGAGCAAATGAACAGATGAGTAGCATTGCTCTAAGGGTTGTTTTAAAGGAGCTCCCATTCTGCTGAGTGAGGACATGTGTGAAGAAATTTATCAGCAGCACAGCAAAGAAGTTAGACTATTTCTTTCTTTCTTTCTTTTTTTTTTTTTTTTTTTTTTTTTTGTGGCACTGGGGATTGAACTCACAGCCTCACACCTGCCAGACAGGTGCTTAAATCACTGAGCCAAACTCCCAGCCCTAGTTTTTTTGAGGCAGGGTCGTACTATGTAACTCAGGCCAGCCTGTGCTCGCATTGTAGCCCAAGTGGACCTCGAACTCACAAGACTCCTCCTACCTCAGCCTCCCAAGTGCTGGGATTAAAGGCAAATGCCACCAGACTCGGCTTAGACTATTTCTTGATTGACGGATAGCAAATAATTATTGCTATGCACTTGCAATTCTTTGCATTGGGATGCAATTTCAATACATATTTTTCATTTAACTTTTAATCATAGTTATCAAAACGATGTATTCCACCAAAGCTTAAGGAAGTTTGGAGAGGGGAGAGAGAATTCTAAGTAAAGAAGAGCCTTCAGAAATGCATGAAATGTGAAAAAATACTAATGAGTTCAGAGATGGGAGTGTTTTCTGGATAGCCATCAGTGGGTTTTAAACCTGAGTCAAGCTGGTCATGGTGGAACACACAATCCCAGCACTCAGGAGGCTGAGGTTGTAGGACTGCTGTGAGTTAGAGATGAGCCCAGTCTACATAGTGAGTCCAAGTCTAACCTGAATTACTGAGTAAGACCATGTTTTAAAACCAAACCAAACCAAAACAGCTGTGTATATTTAAAAATATTAGGAGTATCATGATATTTTAAAAGTATCATGGGGTATCTTTAAAAAGTCAGGTTCCTGGGCCCAATCTCAGTGATTTGATGCAGGAGGTTTGGAATGGAACTGGAGAATCTGAAAGTGAGGCAAGCCTTGCTGCCTTTGACCAAATGAATCTGATGCCTGATACAGGGAAGAAATCCTGGACTAGATTTTGCTGAAGGAAGAAAACAATGACAGCTTCATATTAGGGAGCCTATCAGCCTTCCTCAGTTTTGGCATCAAGACTGGGATAGCCTTATGGACTCTAAGTCTGGTTTCTCTGTCAGGTTACTTAACACTCTGATCACTGTAAGCCACAAAGATGATTGAGACATTTTTCCCATAGGTTGCAGGCACATATACAAGCATGACTGCATATGTTTCTTATTTTGTATTCAGACTGCAGCACAGTCATTATAATGATACTAAAATAGCCATCTAGTTGGTTCTGCGAGGCCAGACAGCCTCTGTATTACGAATATACCAATAGCTCTTCATGAGCATAATTACTGACCTTATGACCATCCTTAAACAATCCGTCCTGATATCCTCCCCACACTATTCTGTTCTTTTCCTTCTTTAGAAGATAGCCATTTTCCAAGATTCTTCAAGTACTAGAATTCATCTACAGGCCAAAAGGAAATTATGTATTTTTCAAGAATGGTTTACAAACTTTTGGCAATCCACATCATAAAACAGGGCCTGATTCTGTCTCTTTTTCTTAAAATATGTGGCTGTGGTCTTATATTTAAAACTCTAAACTACCTCTGTGTTATGTCAATCAGGAAAGTGGGAAAATGAGGCTTCAGTAAAAGAAGATAACACAGGACAGCAAAATTTAAAGTCAATATATTATTTGGTCAGTGTTCAGTAAGGAGTTCCCATAACACTCCTGTTCCCAAGAAATGTAGAGTCTAGGTGTGAAAAAAAAAACCTGAATGGCATGAGCTGTTTCAGGTTAGATTGCAGAAATCAGTTTTTATTGGTGTCAGGACACTAGGACAATTCCTTTGCTCCATATTTTTTATATGTTTGTGGGGGTAGCTCTCTGTCTGCATCATCCACAAGGAGGTGGAATGCAAGATACCAGGAAGGCAGAGACAAAGCCTCCATGTCTCAAGCTCACGACATACAATAGGAGTCCAAGGCAGAAAAAAGATTTCAAAAAAACTAAAACAATAAACAGAAAAAAATGAACATTCCTAATCCAGCAGCAGCTGGACAATATGTATATAATAAAACCTTAATTAACTAATAAAATAACAATATAGGGCTTTTTCACACTCTATATTCAAAGAGAAAGTCAATGGCAAAAAAGAACTGCTGCAGAAAAATATAATAATAATAATAATAATAATACTTGTTAAATATGCCCAAGAGTTAAGAGACCACTTTCTTTTAATTTAACAGTCCTATATAACAGTTACTCAAAACAAAATTGTAATAGTTGTCCATCTCTATAAAATTGGCAAAGTACTGTTCATATATATGGTCTCATTTAATTATGATGACAATCAACATTTTATGATTCATGTATTTCAAATAAGGAAACCAAGGATCTGGGGATCCTGAGTCAGTGAAGGATCCTCAGTCATAAAAAAATTCATTTTAGCCAGTCCACTATCATGACTAAAATAAAAAGCCATCTTAGACACCTTAAAACAATTTTTTAAAACAAATGAACAAAAGGAAAATATTTTACATTTTTAAAGAAACATTTCTTGCTAATTTGAATTTTCAATTAATGTAGGACACTCACAAATGTGTGCAATGACCAAGCATTATGATTATGCCAGGTGCCCCTTTTCATGATCTCTGAGAAATGCCTCATCCTGTACAGCTACTAGAGTAGTAGCATTAGTCAAAATGCTGAGAGGAAAAATTTAAAGTAGGTCTTACAATAGAGGTGAAAGAAGAGCCATTTCACAAACAGGAAAGAAGAATGAAATTCACAGGTGGGTGGTGATAATTGGAAAGTCAAGCATGGTACTAGAAAGGCCAGTGTTAAGAATGGACAGTTACGTAGCTAGAGGAAGAATTAGAGTTAGTGAATAACAAAGGATACAACACAATTCTGCTTCAAAATTTTAGTTAAATGTTTATAGGCTAACACGACTCTTTATTTCTTTGTAAAGCCCACAGATTTTCCATTTTAAGATGTTCTGGTAAGTTTTAAGAAAACTATATATTGTACAGCAATAATATCATTAGATTTAGAAACTGGCACACCCAATAAAAAACACAGGTCTGAAACTGATTCCATGGTCTTGGTCAGGTCACCGTACTTTTATAGTTTTTTGTGGAATAGTATGGTTTGGATCTCTGGAGTAAGACAGGTTGAATTATAGCTCTTCCACTTATCAGTTATTTGATTTGGTTCAAAATAATCTCTGTGCCTCAATTTCCCCGTTTGTAAGTTTCTCAAAGTTGGCATCACAAATAAATACTTTCACAATCTAACGCAATACAGAACACAAGCAAAAGTCAAATTACTGTATTGAATATCATTATTTAAATCTGAGTGTCAATGAGAATTGTCAATTAGTAAACAGACATAGATTACTGACTTGGATGGTAAATTCAATCAACACGCATACATTTATTGTTGCCACAAATCTCTACTACTAGAGTAAAATCACAATGCACAGAAAACTCCACATCAACCTCAGAGAATAGTACACAGTATTTCCTGGAATGCTATAGGCTGGATAATAAGGAATCCCTATCTCACCCTAAACAGTGGATTTACCACTCCCTATTCAAAAATGTGTACCAATTAAGACTAATGATATTGATCTCAACTAAGCTAAATAACTTGAGAAAAACTGTCTTTAGTTTGGTTTGCCTTGGAATATACCACAGTGAAGTATATGATTTGTGGCTACAGGTATTTTGGTTAAAGTCTAAACTGTTGGCTTGAATAACATATCTGCATGGCATATCAATCATCTGTAAAATGTAGATAATAATTCCTATGATTAAAAGATTTGAATAAAGATTAAAAATACTTAAGCATCTAGCTGGGGACAATGGTACATGCTTCATTAAGGAAATTTTAGCTGTTATAAACTATAGTTATCTTTAGGTGTCTGTCTTAGTTACTTTTTTACACGTTGCCGAGACAAAATACATGATGCCCAAAATTAGGGAAGGAAAGGTTTATTCTTACAGTTTCTTGGGAGTTTCAGTTCACACTTAGTTGGCTCCAAGTCAGCATGGGGTGGCGGGGCTGCCATTCATGGTGGCTACAAGCTGCAACGTGCGCTGGCAAGAGAGAGAGAGAGAGGTGAAAGGGGAAGACCCACCTTCCCTTACACTGTATGTCGGCTCCACCCCTGGGCAGGTACAGCAAACTGAACCCAAGCAAGCACCAGACTTAGCCCCAGACTTGGGGGGACATAGCATACCCAATACAGTGTCTAAATTAACTGAGGGGATGTGCGGCTTTTTTCATTTTTAATCACGCACTTGGATGGTACCTTAATAAGTACTCTTCCAGCAAACTGAAGATAGGCAAACACCATTTAACGACCTTAGTTTAAAATAGTGCATTGTGTAGTCACATACTTTTTTTCATGAAATTATACAAGTGGAATCACTAGTGATGCTTAAATTTGTTTTAGTCAATGCTTTCAAACTCTTCATTGAGTTTCTTCATTTTTGCAACAAGAAAGGGAACAAATGCTCTCAATTTATATCATTCTTATTTCTTTTTCATTCTCTCTATAAGTACTGGTAATATCAATATTACAAGGCCACTATTGTTGCAATTAGGTTTGTTCCTTCCTTTGTAACAGTGTTGAGGAGTCATGAGGCAATTCAAGAGGTGTCTGGGTCATGAGGGCCACTCCTTCATTGCTGTTCTCCTAAGAATTAGTTTTTGTAGGAGTAGGTTAGTTATCATGGGGGTGGGTTGTTTAAAAAGTAAGTTTGGATTCCTCGGCTTTCTCTTTTATCCCTATTCCTACATACTTACATTTCCTTCAATTCTTCTGCTAGGTTTTAATGCTTTCACCTGAAATTGAGCAGATGCTTCTCCTATGCTCTTGAACTTCCCTTTCTCCAGAACAGTGAGCCAAAATAAACCCTGATTCCTTCTTTATAAATCACTCATTTTACGTATTCTGTGGTACAAAGAATAGAGTAAGATGGAGGCATTAAAGAATGAAGAAAATTAGCAATTTACATACTATGTCTCACTTAAAGAGTACAACATCCCTAAAGCATGTGAATTCTTTTTGTCATCATTTTACAGATCGGTAATTAATCTTAAATACTTTGCCTTAGTCAAAGAATATGTAGCTGATACAGAAGCTTAAACAAGTATTTGCTCTTCATCACAAGGTTCCAAATGAGGGTTGTTAAGCACTCCTAGATTTGACATATTCAGATTCAGGTTTGAAAGGCAGCAGCAGTGGCAATTATAATGTAGAGCAAGGAATATTTTGTATCCAGCTATATACTGGTAGCAGATCTGATTCCAAAAGATTTTGGTCCATTTCCATTATGAATTCATATTAACTTTTTAAATACTTTTATGTTTGTAGTACAAAATGGTTACATTCATTGTGGAGAATACATGTACATAACACATCATGATCCTTCGTTTTATCCAGTTCCCCTCTCCTCTATCTCTTTGTTACTTTCTCTTTTGCAAAAGATCTATCTGTTTCTAATTGTCTCTTATTTATTTCACTGTATAATTTATTTATATTTTGGATTTCTCCTATAAGTGAAACCATGCAATATTTAAGATTATGTGTCTGATTTATTTCAATTAAACTTATTGTCACAAGTTGTATTTTCCTTCCTATATGTGACTCAAATTTATGCATTTTTATGGCAGAGTAGTACTTTGTTGTGTATAAACACCAGATTTTCTATATTCATTCTTCCCCTGATGGGCACATAGGCTGTTTCCAAGATTCAGTTATTCAGGCCAGACTTGTGCTCACATTGTAGCCCAAGCCGGCCTCAAACTCACAATGCTTCTCCTACCTCAGCCTCCTGAGTGTTGGGATTAAAGGCGATTAAAGGCACACGCCACCATGCTCTTGGTGTTATTTCTCAGCAGCTGGGATTCTATTCAAAAAGTCTTTGTCCATACCTGTGTTTTTAAGAATTTTACATATTTTTTATGTTCTAGCAGATTAAATATTCCTGTTTTAACATTTTGATCTTTGATTCCTTTGGATTTTAGTTTAGGACATGGTGAAGTATATGGGTCTAGAGTCAATGCTCTGCATGTGGATAGCCAGTTTTCCCAGAACCATTTGTGCCACAGGATATCATTCATCCATCCTATGTTTTCAGTCCTTTGTCAAAGAGCAAATGGCTGAATGTGCCCGCTATTAATTCTCCAACCTCTATTCTGTTTCTGATCCACTTTTTCACTTTTGTTCTAGTACATTCCGTCTTTATCACTGTAGCTTTGTAATACCATTTGAAGTCTAGAATTATGATGCCTCTTGATCTGTGCGTGTTACTGAGGATTGTTTTTGCTACTCAGGGAATTGTCCAGTACCATATAAATTTTAGGACTGGTTCCTCTGTTTTTGAGAGGAATGCTATTGGTGTTTTTATTGAAATGGCATTAATTCTCTGTATCAGTTTTAGAGGTATGGGCACATTGACAATACTGATTTTTGCCTATCCAGGACTAAAGCATATCTCTCTATTTTCTTATGTCTTCTTTGATATTCTTTTGAAGAGTACTGTACATTTTGTTCTAGATGTCTTTCTCATCCTTGGTAAGATTAATTCTTAAGTATTTTAATTTTATTGATGCTATTGCAATTGGCATTACTTTTCTAAATTTTTTCTCAGTGAGTTCACTACTGGTGTACAAAAACAACATTGATTTTAATGCATTGATTTTGTATCATGCTACATTACTGTATTTGGTAATGGCCATAAGGCAGCCAGAATCTCAGCATTTATTGATTGAGAAAAGGATTATTTGATGACTTGGAGGGCTGAGGAATTTAGGTGACTGGCTCCTACTCCCCTACATCACAGGGACCAGGGGGCCTGGGGAACTTGAGTCACACAGTAGGACCCTGACTATGGTACACACAAAGGACAGGCAGGACTAATGGGGTGGAAAAGTCTGAAGCAACATTAACGATATGAGCCAACAGCTTGTAAGTTAGGTGAACCAGTGTGCTTGTGGACAAAGACACACAGAATAGAAGCAGGCAAGTGGGGCTCATTCATTTTTCTTTTTTAAATTTAGTTTAATTTTTTTGTTTTTCTCTTTCTTTTCCTTTTCCTTTTTTTTTCTTATCTTTTTTCCCTTCTGCTTTCTCTGTTTTCTAAATGACTGGGGAGAACTCTAGCTGCAGAAAACCAATCCCATGCTCCAAACCAAGAGATCAAGCTCAAATAATCCCTTACTGACATCATGAATTTTTTTTCTTTTCTGTCCTCTTTTCTAGTTTCCCAAAACTTGAGTGATCATTTTCTGTCATCCAGTCTTGCTTCTACTTCCTTTTCAGTTATATTTGTTTTATCCACTATCCTTAAATTACCCCACCACGGGATAAAAACAGTCTACCAAGGAGAAACATTTGGCATGCAAGATACTATTTTATGATTGGTTCTGTTATATAATTTTAGATACTGCTCTTATGGTTTAAAGTACAAAATTAATAGTTAACCACAGTTCGTCAGTTTCTAAACTGTGCTTGATGCTATTGATATTGTTAATTATACAACTTTAGCTAGGATGTCACATCTGTTGCAATCAGTTGTTCACCCTTCTGTAACAATACTGGGAAGTACTGGGATAATAACCTCACCATAGCCCTGCACCAAAGGACTGGGGACTGAGCCAAATAGATATCAACATCCCACCCTTAATTAACTGGGAAGGTAAGATCTTGGGCAGACACAAACCAAAAACCTCCTACACACAGATGTCACCCCTGAAGAACAGAGTTTTACTAGAGAGGCTCTGATACTAGTAATGTAACTACCTATCACAAAAGTTACAAGGATCAACACAAAAATAAAAACAAAATCTTTTGAAATACAAAATGACAAAATGCAGAAACAAAATGCAATCCCAGAACTCCAGTCCAACCATAACAAGTCCAGAATAAATCAAAATAGACAAAAATGGAAGACACACACCCAAAATTCCAAAATGAGAGGAAAAAAAAGTAAAGAAACAAATCTATATAGCTCTAGAGGAAATAAGATCAGAAATAATCTCTCAAGTTCAAAAAGTAATGGCAATCATAATGAAGGAATTGCTCAGCAAATCTAGAGTAGACATAGATTTAAAGATGGAGCATAGGAAAATGATGGAAACCTTGAATGAACAACATAGGAAACAAATAGATTGCATGAAACATTCAAACCGATATTCAGGAAATTAAACACTCTACTCCAACATGGTAAAATTACTTGCACAAAATCGAAGATAGACTTTCAGACCCTGAAGACAGGATCATGGTTAGTGATCACAAATGGAAAGGTCTCTTAAAATAACAAGGGATCAAGAAATAACAATTCAACAACTGCAAGATGAAGCAAAAGGAAACAAGATAAGATTAACAAGTGTCAATGAAAACTCAGGAGTCAACACAAATGATGTTTCTTTGTTTTGTTTTGCTTTGTTCTTGTGGCACCGGGGATCAAACTCACAACCTTGTGCCTAACAGGCAGGTGCTTAAGCTGCTGAGCCAAACTCCCAGCCCTAATTTTTTGAGGCAGGGTTGTGCTATGTAGTTTAGGCTGGCATTGCACTCACGTTGTAGCCCAAGCTGGCCTCGAACTCACAACACTCCTCCAACCTCAGCTTCCCAATTGCTGGGATTAAAGGTGTGTGCCACCACACCTGGGTGCAAATGACATGAAAGACTATATGCAGTAGTAACAGCAGAAAATTTTCCAAGCATGGGATCAGAACCTGATATACATATAAGTGAGGCATATACAACTCCAATTAGCCATGATAAAAATAAATGTACACCCAGACATAATAATCAAAATCCCAGAAATTTAGCACAAAAAAGAATGACAAAAGCTATTAGAGAAATGAAACGAATCACTTATCAAGGAAACCACATTAGAATAACAGCCTAGCCCGGCGTGGTGGCACACGCCTTTAATCCCAGCACTCGGCAGGCTGAGGTAGGTGGAGTGTTGTGAGTTCGAGGCCGGCTTGGGCTACAACGCGAGCGCAAGGCCGGCCTGAGCTACATAGTGCGACCCTGCCTCAAAAAACCAGGGCCGGGAGTTTGGCTCAGTGGCTCAACTGCCTGT
>RJWM01009167.1:58581-69541 GCA_004363535.1 Dasyprocta punctata
AAAAAAAAAAAAAAAAAAAAAAAAAAAAAAAAAAAAAAAAAAAAAAAAAAAAAAAAAAAAAAAAAAAAAAAAAAAAAAAAAAAAAAAAAAAAAAAAAAAAAAAAAAAAAAAAAAAAAAAAAAAAAAAAAAAAAAAAAAAAAAAAAAAAAAAAAAAAAAAAAAAAAAAAAAGAATAACAGCCTACTTCTCAACAAAAACGCTCAAGTCAAGAAGAGCTGCAGTGAAATATTTCAAATTCTGAAAGAAAAAAAAACCTTCTAACCCAGATTGATGAAAAACTGTCTTTCAAAATTAATGGAGAAATAAGATACTTCCAAGTCAAACAACAACAGAAGAAATTCACAAACACAAAAGCAACCCTACAAAGAGTAAGGTAAGATATTCTAGACAGGGATAAAATTGATCACAATTCCAAAAAGCAAAAGCAGAAAAAACTGCCAGGCAGGGCAAGCAACTGAACAGAGGGGAAAAGCAAGGAAGTAACCATGGAAAAATAACATATCAAAGGAAAGCAACTGCATATAAGTTATAACCATCAATGTAAATGGCCTCAATTCACCAATCAAAAAAAAAACAGACTTGCAGAATGGATCAAGCAACAAGATCCAACAATATGTTGTATACAAGAAACACATTTAACTCAAAAAGAAATTCATAGACTGAAAATCAAAGGATGGAAAACAATATTCCATGCAACAGGAATGCAAAAAAAAAGCAGGGGTAGCTATTCTGTTTGAAGACAATGTGAACTTCAAACCAAGAAGGATCAAAAGAGATAAAGAAAGTCACTACATCCTTGTTAGTGCAGTGAAATTGGAAATTAATCACAAAAGAAGCTGCAAAAACTTGATAACCACATGGAAATAAACACGTTCCTCAACAACCAATGGGTCATGGATGAAATTAAAGAAGTTCAACATTATCTACATTTAAACAAAAACGCAGAAACAACATACTGTAATGTATGGTATGCAATGAAAGCAGTCCTAAGGGGGAAACTTGTAGTGATGAATTTTCACATAGGGAAATGGAACAAGCACAAATAAACAAGATAATGCTGAACCACAAGCTTCAAGAAAAAAAGAGGAAGTGAAGCCCAAAGCCTATACAAGGGCTCCAAATATAAATATCAGAGCAGAAATTAAGCTGATACTAAGGAAACAATACAAAAAATTAAAGGATTAAAGAGTTGGTTCTTTGAAAGGATAAATATAATTGATAAGTCCCTAGCTAATGTTATGGAAAAAAAGAAAAGAAAAACTGAAATGCATGCAATAAGGAATAAAAAGAGTGAAATCACTAAAAATCCTGTGAAAATTCAGAAGACCATGAATACTACCTTTGAAAATCCTTATTCCTCATAGGCTAGAAAACACAGAAGAAATGGACAGATTCCTACAAACATGAATTACCAATGCTGAATCAAGAACATAAAAATTCTGAGTGACACAGTATCAGTTAATAAAATTGAAAACATAATTAAAAACTTATGAATCAAAAAGTCCAGGTCTTGATGGATTCACTGCTGAATTCTACAAGAAATTTTGAGAAGATTTAATGCCAATACTCTGCAAAATTTTTAATCAAATTGAAAGGGAAACAGTACTCCTTAAATCATTCCTAGAGGCAAGTATTACCCTGATACCAAAACTAGAGTAAGACCCAAACAAAAAAGAGAACTACAGGCCAATCACCTTAAGGAGCACAGATGAAAAAATTCTTAATAAGATACTAGCAAACAGAATGGAGCAAATCATCAAGAAGATTATATCCCATTACTGAGTGGGATTCATCCCAGAAATACAGAGATGGTTTAACATATGCAAATCAATAAACGTGATACACCGTATCAACAGAGTCAAAGACAAAAATCACATAATCATCTCAATAGATACAGAAAAATCTTTTGACAAACTTGAACACTCATTAATGATAAAAATCTTACAGAAAATTTGTATAGATGGCCTTTATCTCAATCTGATAAAAGCCATCTATGAAAAACAAGCTGCCAAAATCATACTAAATAGACAAAAACTGAACACCTTTACTCTAAAATCAGGAACAAGACAAGGATGTCCGCTATCAGAATTAGTATTCAAATAGTTCTGGAAACACTAGCCAGAGCAATTAGACAAGAGAGAGAAATAAAATGAATAATGATAAAAATGAAGAAGTTATATTGTTATTGTTCATAGATGACATGATACTCTACATAGAAGACTCCAAAAACTCCACCAAAAGACTTCTACATTTAATAACCAAATTCAGTTGCACAGCTGGATACAAAGTCAGCAATAGCATTACTATATCCAAGCAACAAACTCGCTGAGAGAGAAATTAGGGAGACTGCACCCTTCACAATACCATCCCAAAAAATAAAATATTTAGTATTCTGTCTAACAAAGGAAATAAAAGACCTACATATAAAATACAGTACTTTCAAAAAGGAGATCAATGTGGATATCAGAAAATAGAAAGGTATCCCTTGCTTTTGGATAGGAAGAACCAAACAGTAAAAATGGCCATTCATCCAAAGCTTTCATACAGATTTAATGCAATATCAATAAAAATACCATTAGCATACCTCACAAAACTAGATAAAACACTTCTAAAATTCATTTGGAAACAGAAGAGAACTAGAATACCAAAAGCAATCCTGGGCAACAAAGGAAAGGCAGGAGGCATCACAATTCCTGACTTGAAATTATACTACAAAGTTACTGTGATAAAGTCAGCATGGTACTGGCAAAAAGCAGACCTGAGGATTAATGTAAACAGATCAGAATAAGCAGACAGAACTACAAGCACACTCAGTCACATTATTTTTGACAAAAGGGTCAAACAGGTTCACTTGAATAAAGAGAGCCTCTTAAATAAATGGTGCTGGAAAAATTGGCTCTCTACATTCTGAAGACTAAAACAAGACCCATGTCTATCACCATTCACTAAACTAAAGTCAAAATGGGTGAAGAATCTAAATATTGAAGCAGAAACACTAAATGTATTGCAAGAGAAAGTAGGTAGAAATCTTGAAGACATAGGTGTTGGCAGAGACTTCATGAAGAAAACACAAACAGCACGTGAAACTCTTCAGGGAATCAACAACTGGAATATCATCCTATTAAAAAACTTTTGTGCATCGAAAAAATCACAAACTGAGTGAAACAACAACCCAGAGTTGGAAACAACTTTACCCAATTGTCCCTCAGACAAAGGACTTCTATCTAAAACCTATAAAACATTGAAAAACCTCAGATTCCCCCAGATTAAAAAAACCCAATCCAAAAATGGGCATCTGATATGAATACAACTTCTCAGCTGAAGAAATACAAATGGCAAATAAATATGTGAAAAATGTGCAACATCATTGGTCATTTGAGAGATGCAAATTAAAGAGGAAAAAAGAAAAAAATCTCAAAGAGACAATGGGGAAAAAATAGAAATGTTTCCAAAAATTTTATTTGTATGTTTTAATGACAAATTTCTTTCCAGGTTCTATAGTGTTGGAATGCAACAAATATGGGAGAGGTATAATGAAGCACTACTAAGACCTATTTTATTTCCAAACTCAAATCATTTTTTTGTGTGTGTGTGTGTGAATACTAAATCTTGCACCATCTTTTCTGCTGAGACTTGGCAGTCAGTGGCATCTTGCCTATGACTTAGTCTCTCAGCTGCTTCCACTTTCTGTGTCCGTCTGTATCCCAAGTCATAATTTTTTCACCTAGTTTTATGACTTTTGGGCTGGTATGACCGTCTGCCCCAAGGATCCCTCTGGTATTACAACCCAGACTTTGGTGACTGTCAAAGACATGCTACATCCTTACTCACATTGGTAAATGGAGAAAGCAAACAAATTGATGAGTTCTTTTCTTGATGTAGGCAATAGGGCATGGGGTGGGTGTCAAGCAGAGTGCTTGACTTAATGTCAGCCCTTTACACCCCTGGAAGCCATTCTCTGTGAGTGTCTCCTGTAGTATTCTCCCACTGAGTCACTGTGGTAGGATGACACTGGGAACCCTTCTGTAGTTGTCCTGTGACTCAGTTTTAAACAATCCCTTCCTAAAATGGCTCCCTCTTAAACTCTCAAATATGGTAAGTACTCTCCTGCATTTCTCACCAATTCTAGATGGCCATGTGGAAGGAGTCACTTTCAGAGTGAAATTCCACTCTTTTTTGCAGTTAACAACAACAGCATGCTTTTTCTGCAGCTAGTGTAGCTAGTCTCATTTGTGTTTCTCCCTAGAGCAGCCAACTCCCTGTGTTTATGTTGTGTCAGTGGAGACAAGTCTCCTTTTTGGAAGTGGGGTGAGATATTTAGAGAGTATTTCAATTCTTTTAGATGCATTGTGATTTTTTCCTCAAGCTCCTCTGTGGTTTCCAGTTTTCCTTTCAGTTCCTTCTCAATTCTCAAAGATCTACTTTTTTCTTTTCTCCTAGCAAAGTTTTCTTCCATGTGTTTCAATTCCACGTCCTGAATAGGCTATAATTTTGCTACTGATCTCCACTTTACCATTTTCATCTTTTCTGTCAAATTTCATAGGCTAGTTAGGCCTTTTGTGGCCTATTGTCCCTCCAGTCTATTTGTTATAAGCATTTGCTGATTCAATTATTTTATTATTCCAATATTGATCCTCATATCAAGCTCTAAGCCTTTGCTGTTCTTGTTCCCTGAAGTACAATGATTTCCCATCAAGGTTTAATTCTGCAGTGCACTCAATTAGGTCAACATCAGCTCTTCAGTTTTCATCTGCCCAGATAACCCTATTAGACTTTAAAATTCGATTTCTTTACTGCCTGAAGCAGGGCATTCTACAGCTCTGGTATAGTGGACTGAATTCAGCACCTTCTTAAAGATCCCGTATATGGAATTGCAGCTCAATTTTCAAAAAAGTATCATATAAACCACATATGATGCAGTTCAGTGGTTTCAAATATAGCACTCCTATACAGAAAAAAGTCATACTGTAACAATATTTCTTTGAAAAATTTTTACTTTGTTTGGAGTATTGTGAAATATTTCATTTTTAAAATTTATTTTGTTGAGTAAGCATAATGTAACTGAAGAGTGTTAATATTGATAAGAGGAAGGAGTGAATGAAAATAATTTAGAATCAGGTCAGTAGCAATGACTTACATTTCTTCAAGAAATGACACTTGAGAAATTAAATGTCACTTTTTCCTTTAAAGGCCTTTCTTGTCTTCTCTGATATCCTACATAATGACAACTGCAAGACCCATGTCCTTGAATCAAGGTAAATCAAGTATAATTGAAAAAAAAATATGCCAGTGGAATCAGCCAACATATTTGACAGGAATCATTCTGGTATGTGTGATTGAGCACTGGACTAGCAAAAGAGAGATTTGACCTCATCAAGAGACTAGTTTTGGTGAAGCAGAGAAGTCTATCGTTAAGTAAAAAGCAGCTGGTAGGAAAGATTACACAGCCCACTTTCATCAAGAACTGTGATTAAAGCTAATTTGGAGAATTATCACAAATGAGAGACAGTTGTTCTTAGATAAAGGAAAACTGAGCCTCATTAATTTGGTCAGCACCATCATTTTAACACAATACTTAATCATTTATTTCTCAGTATGTGCCAGATACTCTGCTTAACATTTTATGTAGATAAAGTTTGTTTATGAGTAGGAAAATAAAGTTCAGAAACCCTGGGAGACATATGCACAGTCACAGAGAATTTAGGGAGTATAATTGTGGATCAAGTGTAGGCAAGCTTGCTCTGCCTGTATTTATAGTCATTATGCTATATAGGCTTCCAAGTGCAAGCTGAAGAAAAAAAGAAAACCAAGAGAGAGAGGCTTATAAGTGATGGAGTGTGGTCTTAGAGTAAGAGTGGAAGGATATACAGAAAATATTTTGTTTTAGAAATGCAAACTTCCAAAATAGGTAAGCAAAACAGGGAGATAAATATGTTTTGAGATAAAGAAAATGGATGTAGAGGGTTTATACAAAATGAAAGTTAACCAAACAAGCCATAACCAAAAAGCCTTATTTCAGACACTTAATATGACTCTATGTTCTCAGTAGGAATACAACAGATGAATCCACACATATTTGAGATTAAGCATGATATTAGGGTTAGGGTTATAACAGTGACCAAAAATAGAAGGTTCATGGACTCTTGGAACTTACTGTCTAACAGGGAAATAACGTCAATCAAATTGGTTACAAAGACACCATTTAGAATTACTATAAATCCTATGGAAGAAAGCAACAGAACAAAATGGAAAACTAGAATAGTCTGTCTTCATATCATCCTCCTTCTCTAAATATATTCATAAAAATTAAATTCATTTTTCATGTTCAAACTTAAATAGCACTCCTGTTTTAGTCTAGTCTCTGTTGCTATAACCGAGTATTTAAGATTGGGGTGATTTATAAAGAATATAAAATTATATTGACCAACAGGTTCAGATGCTGGAAAATATAAGAGCATGGGCCTTATGCTGCTTCAGCCCATGAAGAAAAGTGAAAACACAAATGGGCAGTGTGAAAGAGACAAAAAATAAAGGGCAGGCACATTTTATAACACCCTATTCTTGAGATAACTAATTCAGTCCCAGGAGAAGTACATTAATCTCACCTAATTACATAATCAGGTCTAAACTATCCTATCATCTATAAACACTGTTACATTTAGTGCCAAATTTCAACATGAGATTCAGGAGGGACAAACCATAGTCAAACAATAGCATTTCCCATTGTAGTGCCATTTCACATTCAACCACTTATTGATTTTATAAACACTTACTGAATATTTGTCTCCCATAACCTCACAAGGCTCTAAGCTCTGTGAAGGTAAGAACTGTGTCTATTTGTTGAACTGTAGATTGCCTACTTCTGGCCCATAAATTTGAAACTAAATGGAAAGACAGATTTAGACTAGAGAAGTGTTGTGAAGGGAGTTTTGTGTTTGACTTATTTAAGACTAGGAGATGATAGGAACAATCCATGAATAAAGCTGTGAAGATGTTTTGTGCTTGTGTAAACCTAGATTTAAAAAATAAGGGAGGGAGGAATATCAAGGTTAGGGGATTATAAGAGTCTGGAGAAGGGGGAAATGACCGAGAAAAGGATGAGAGTCAAAGGGAAAATGTTTCAGGGAGCTATTGTTTACCGAGCAAGAAAGCAATTATGATAATGACGTTATTTTATTTTAAAATACTGTGCTGGATGAGTGGGATATGGCACTAGCCAACCTGATAATTCTAAAAACTTCACGAATAAAGACTCTAACTCAAAATTTTAAAAATGTCTAAATTTTTAATGCTACTTATATTTTGATTTAAAACTTACCATAATAAATTGTATATTATAATAATATGCTATTGAATAATAATTATAATATTCTGTAATAATGTTTGGCATATAGTATATTAAACAATATATCAGTAAAACTAATTTCATGGCTAGTAGAAAATTTTAAATTTCATATATGACTGGCATTATATTTCTATTGGACAGGGATGATCAAGATCTTCATGAACATCTTTGCCCAAAATTCAACTTTGCTGTCCTATCATAAATCTCTCAGCATCCTTCCTACTTTTATTCCATAAAATGGCTTGGTAACTTAAGCCACGTCTTAACCTAACAGATCTACCTGAAAATCTAACGACTGTTAATAATGTAAATCAAACTCATGCCACTATAAATTACCAGCATTGCTCATGGTTATCCTACAAAAAAATTACTTTTGCACCTTAGTCTACAGAGAGATTAGTTAAAATTTTGAATCTGGAAACAAGACAGAATCTAACCCATACTGTCCATCCATTTGTTCCTGCGTCTGCTGAGTAAAAAAGGAAGGAACTTGCACTGCATATCCTGATATAGGAGGCCATATCTACCATATTCAGTAAATGAAAATACAGGGTTCCCAGTTAAGTTTGAATTTCTGACAAACAATGAGCAATATTTTAGCAAAAGGACACTTTGTCTAGCATATATTTTGTTAGTCTTTGTTTATTTAAAGTCCAAATTTAACTGGGCACTTTATATTTTATCTGCAAAGTCTATCCTGACAAATGTGGTTTCTACATTTTATACTAACATGTGGCTTAAGGACTTGGGGTAACTGATTAATGCATTTGGGTGTAACTATAGTTATCAATAACTTTGATGCAAAAGAAGTTACCTTATGTTTTCTATTATGGTAATATTTGAATTAGAAAATGGTTTCCAAGAAAATCAAATTTTCTATCAACTTTATACCTGATTTTGAGGTAGTATCAGCTTATGGTTCAAAAACTGTGGTTTCATAATATTGTTCTTATCCCTGAATTGATAACTTTTTTGACATGTGCCACAATTGCTATCATCAAAGATAATGAAAGAAAAATCAATTTAATTAATGTTAAAATTATTGAATGAAAGTTTACTATTAGAATTACAAACTTTGTTATGAAATTTTGTACTTTTCATATAAATAAAAGAGTGCTTTTTCATAATTTCTTTATGAATATCTACATGTTACATTAAAATATTTTTAAAAGTATTACCAGATTCCTCTATAATTTGACATAAAGAGATAGATATACTAGCCAGGCGTGGTGGCACATGCCTTTAATCCCAGCACTCGGGAGGCTGAGGTAAGAGGAGCATTGTGAGTTCAAGGCTGGCTTAGGGTACACCATGAGTGCAAGGTCAGCCTGAGCTACATAGTGCAATCCTGCCTCAAAAAACTAGGGCTGGGAGTTCGGCTCAGCAGCTTAAGCGCCTGTCTGGCAAGCGCGAGGCTGTGAGTTCAATCCCCAGTGCCCCCCCCTCCAAAAAAAGGTAGATATACTGGCAGAGTAAAGTGACAGAAACCCCCTACTACTGAATCAGGAATCCATAACTCTTGGAGAGCCTGTGATCCTAGACGATTTCATTTGGAACCAATACAACCATTTGGTGTCTGCATAGTATGTACTTGAGATATCATGTTCTTGTGACTGATAACAGTACCTGTTCATGACACTGGCTTGGTGTCCTAGGAAAACTAAAAAAAAAAAAAATCAAGGTTTTGTCCCTCAGTATTTCTTCCTTTGACACAAATCTGTAGGCAGTAAGCTTATTCAGTCAAGGAAGGATGGAACAGCCGAGCTTCTCTTCTAGAGCAGCAGTGTGAAGCATGGAGTGATTCCATTTTCTTGTTCTTGACCTTATATTCCCATGACAAATTATTCAAAAATATTTCATTTTCTTCATCCTTTTTTCCTCTGAAGAGAGACCAGCATTAAGCTTTCCCTTATTTTATAGTTTAAGTTGCATAAGAATATTGGGTATTTATAAGTCCAATTTACAAAATAAAGCATCTGTCTCACTTAAATACCAGACTGAATGAAATCTCTCCTCCTCCTCCTCTTTCTACTGTTTTTTTTTTAAATACAGAAAGCTTATTATTTTTCCAGATATAGGATATTAGTTTGGGCACATGTATTCAAACCTCATTACTCTGACTGAAATGAAAGTAGAGAAATACAAAAAAGAAGAAATTCTTAACAAGTAAGAGAATAGAACATTCACTCATCAATAAATGAGAGATCACAACATATTTTTGGGGAAATGAAATGAGGATAGACAATATCAGTTAAATACTGTATCCTAAAAGTAAAGCGATAAACAGTCCTACTCCAAACGCATTTAAATGTCTCATATTTTTATTATTTGTCTTTTCACTATGCTTTATATAACAGATTTCACTTCAGTAATACATATGTATCTCTGGAGTACATACATATATATGTATGTATTTCTTTGCATGTATATGTATATATGAATGGGTTAATAACCATATAGTTTTGTAAAACTTACTACAAAAACACCATCCTTTCCTGGAGGATGCCTTAAGATCCCTAAAGACTAACTTTTTAAACAAATTTAGTTTTTTTTCTGAAATCAACTTCCTATTACACAAAAACATAACTATACTTCTATTTATTTTGAAAATCAATGTAACCAAAAGATTTCATTTTCACAGCTTTACTGAGGCATAATTGACAAATGAAGGTTTTGTGTATGTATAGAATGAATATGCGATCGAGTCCCGCGATCCTGCACGCCGGGAACCTCAGGGAAACGCCGGCCAGCCGCGCAGGACACAGAGGTACGCAGCCCAGCCCAAATCAGCCCAGGAACCCAGACCTGCTCACCGGGGAATTGAGCATCATAGCTGCAGGGACCTGGAGAGATTGGGCCCCCCCCCACCAGAGTGCAGAGCGCACGGCAGCTCCATTCTTCAGCCGCGCGGCTCGGCTCGAGCGTGTGACATCCCACAGCTCCTGTGCAGACCGCACCGCCCAGCAGGGTTGCTCCCGGCACTGTAGGCCTGGGACCTGCCCAGGCCTGCCCTGCAGGCGTAGCTGTTGGGCCGAGCTTGTGGACAGAACCAGGGTCGGGTCCGCGTCCCGCGCGGTGCCCAGCACAGCTCCCTGGGACCGGGAGGCCTTGGCCCCCACCCAGTAAAGGAGGAGACTCCACCTGCACGCCCCGGGAGGCCGCCCTTCCTTGCTGCACATGGGACCCAGCCTATTGGGTCCCGCGATCCTGCACGCTGCAAGAATCAGCACGAAACTCAGGGAAACGCCGGCCAGCCGCACAGGACACAGAGGTACATAGATTCCAGAAGAAAATGACAAAACGAAAGACCAAGAGGCAGTCTCAGTCCCCCAGCCCACAAAGAACAAACCCAAGAGATACTGAACTGGAAGACAGTGGGAGTCACACAAATGGACTTTCTGAAATGGTAGAAAATACATTAAAGAAACAGCTTGATGAAGCTATAGAGAAAATCAAATCAGAAATATTCTCTCAGCTAAAAAATGAAATGAGAATCATTATTAAAGAAATGTTGAGTGTATCTAAAGAAGAGCAAGATAAAAACATAGAAGAACTTAAGAAAATGATCGAAACCTTGAATGAACAATATAAGACACAAACAGAATGCATGAAACA
>RJWM01009168.1:0-69271 GCA_004363535.1 Dasyprocta punctata
ATGCAATCTTTCTTAATAGCTGAGTAGTACTCCATTGTATAAAAATACCACATCTTTTTTATCCATTCTTTGATTGATGGGCACTTGGGTTGTTTCCAAAATCTGGCTATTACAAATTGGGTTGCTATAAACATGGGTGCACAGATATCACTGTGGTATGATGTTTTCAATTCTTCTGGGAAAATGCCCAGAAGAGGGACAGCTGGGTTGAATGGGATCTCTAATCCTAGCTTCTTGAGGAATCTCCACACTGACTTCCATAGTGGTTGCACCAGTCTACACTCCCACCAACAGTGGAGAAGAGTTCCTTTTTCCCCACAGCCCCTCCAGCATTTGTTGTTGCTTGATTTTTTAATCTTGGCCATTCTTTCTGGAGTGAGATGGAATCTCAGCATTGTTTTAATTCGCATTTCCCAAATGACCATTGATGTTGAACATTTTTTTCATATATTTATTTGCCATTTGTATTTCTTTCTCTGAGAAGTGTGTATCCATCTCAGATGCCCATTTTTGGATTGGGTCCTTGAATTTTAGGGGTCTGATTTCTTTTAATTCTGTATATGTTTTAGATAGAAGTCCTTTGTCTGATGGACAATTGGCTAAGATATTTTCCCAGTTCATAGGTTTTCTTTCCACTCTGTTGGATATTTCCTTTGACATGCAAAAACTTTTTAGTCAGATGAGATCCCAGTTGTTGATTCCGAGAAGTGTTTCCCGTGCAATTTCATTTTTGTTCATGAACTCTGCCTACTCCTGTGTCATCAAGATTTTCACCTACTCTGTCTTCTAGTAAGTTTAGTGTCTCTGTTTTTATATTCGGATCTTTGATCCGTTTTGACTGTATTTTAGTGCATGGTGATAGGCATGGATCTAGTTTTAGTTTAAGGCATAAAGAAAGCCAGTTTTTCCATCACCATTTGTTAAAGAGGCTGTCTTTCTTCCAATGTACATGTTTCGCCCCTTTGTCAAAGATGAGGTGGTTAAGTGTGTTTGTAGTTGTGGCTGTATTTTTTAATCTATTCCATTGATCTTCAGGTCTGTTTTGATTCCAGCACCATGCTAATTTTATCACAGTAGCTTTGCAATATAGTTTCAAGTCGGGGATTGTGATGCCTCCTGCCTTACCTTTGTTGCCCAGAATTGCCTTTGCTGTTCTAGGTCTTTTCTGGTTCCAGATGTGGGGGCGGTTGGGCCTCACAGCAAGCAGGACCGGCGTGCTGATAACGCAGAGACCAGGCTGATGGTGCAGATCTGGTTTTATTGCGGAACTACAGTGACTTATATAGGGCATGGGCGGTATAGAAGGCGGGGGGACTGCAGAAGGCGGGGAAGGGGGCTGTCCCGGGGGAGGAGGCCTGGCCCATGGAGGCAGGCAGATGGGTGGGGATCCGGGGTGCCGGCTAGGGGCGGGAGGTGGGGAAACAGGAGCGTCCTGGGGGAGGGCCTGGCCCACGGAGGGCGACACGCAGACGGGGAGGGCCGGGCTCCTCAGACCCGGTAAGGGGAGGGGCTCTAGCTTCTCACACCCGTCAGATGGGGAGGGCCGGCCTCCTCAAACCCAGTGAGGGGAGGGGCTCTGGCTCCTCAAGCCCGTGTGTCTGCCCTCAGCGTGGCCCATAGCGCCTCTTGCATCCCAGGGGACACACAGATGAATTTCAGGCATGCTATCTCTAGCTCTGTGAGGTAGGCAAGTGGTATTTTGATTGGGATTGCATTGAATCTGTATAGTAATTTTGGGAGAATGGCCATTTTCACAATGTTTGTTCTTCCTATCCATGAACAGGGAATATCTTTCCATTTTCTGAAATCTTCTTCTATTTCCTTCTTTAGAGTAATGTAATTTTCACTGTATAGATCTTTTACTTCCTTTGTTAGATTGATTCCTAAGTATTTCATTTTTTTGGATGTAATAGTGAAGGGTGTGGTTTCTCTGTCACTGACTTTGTTTGTGTACAGGAATGCTATTGATTTTTAAGTGTTCATGTTGTATCGAGCTACATTACTAAATTTGGTTATTACTTCTAGAAGCCTTCTAATGGATTTTTGGGGGTCTTCTATGTAGAGTATCATATCATCTGCAAATAAGGATAATTTCACTTCTTCCTTTCCTATCCTTATTCCCTTTATTTCTTTCTCTTGTCTAATTGCTCTGCTAATACTTCCAGAACTATATTGAATAGGAGTGGTGATAATGGACATCCTTGTCTTGTTCCTGATTTTAGATTGAAAGTTTTCAGTTTTTCTCCATTTAGTAAGATGTTGGCTGTTGGTTTACGATATATGGCTTTTATCAGGTTGAGGTAGAGACAATCTATTCTGATTTTCTGTAGGGTTTTTTTCGTGAATGGGTGTTGGATTTTGTCGAAAGCTTTTTCTGCATCTATTGAGATGATCATGTGGTTCTTGTCCTTGGTCCTGTTGATATGGTGGATTATATGTATTGATTTCCATATGTTGAACCATTCCTGCATTCATGGGATGAATCCCACTTGATCATGGTGTATAATCTTTCTGATAACTTGCTGTATTCTATTTGCCAGTATTTTACTGAGGATTTTTGCATCTATGTTCATTAGGGAGATTGGCCTGTAATTTTCTTTTTTGGTTGGGTCTTTTTCTGGTTTTGGTATTAGGGTAATACTTGTTTCCAGGAATGAGTTAGGGAGACTTGCTTCCCTTTTGATTTCATTGAAGGGTTTGAGGAGTGTTGACATGAAGTCTTCCCTAAATTTCTCATAGAATTCAGCAGTGAATCCATCAGGGCTCGGGCTTTTCTTTGTTGGTAGGGTCTTAATTACATTTTCAATTTCATTAGCTGAAACTGGGTTATTCAGCAGCTTTACATCTTCTTGATTCAGTTTTGGTAATTCATAGGTTTCTAGGAATCTGTCCATTTCTTCTGTGTTATCAAATCTATGTGAGTAAAGGTTTTCGAAGTAGGTGTTGATGATCTTCTGTATTTCCACTGGGCCTGTAGTGATTTCTCCCTTTTCATTTCTTATTGCATGAATCTGAGTTTTATCTTTCCTCTTCTTGATAAGGTTGGCTAGGGGTTTATCAATTTTATTTACTCTTTTCAAAGAACCAACTCTTTGATTCATTAATTCTTTGTATTGTTTTCTTAGTTTCAATTGCATTAATTTCTGCTCTAATCTTGATAATTTCCTCCCTTCTTTGGGCTTTGGACTTGACTTGCTCTTCTTTTTCAAGAAGTTTGAGGTGCAGCATTAGGTTGTTTATGTGTGTTCTTTCCGTTTTTCTGATATGAGAATTTAGTGCTATAAATTTCTGTCTGAGGACTGCTTTCATTGTATCCCACAGGTTCCGGTAATTTGTATTTGCATTTTCGTTCAATTGTAGATATTGTTTAATTTCTTCTTTAACTTCTTCTGTGATCAATAGGTTATTTAGGAGGGTATTATTTAATTTCTATGTGTTTATGCAGTTATTGTAGACTTTTTTGTCATTCATTTCCAATTTTACTGCGCTGTGGTCAGATAATATGCATGAAATTATTTCAGTTCGTTTGCATTTATTTAAGCTTGTTTTGTGGACCAGTATATGATCTATTTTAGAGAATGACCCATGTGCAGCTGAGAAGAATGTGCATTCTGATGTTGATGGGTGGAACACTTAGTATACATCTACTAGGTCCATTTGTTCACAAGCTTGATTCAGTTCTGCTATTTCTTTGCTGAATTTTTGTTTGGTTGATCTATCTCTCTGTGACAGTGGGGTGTTAAGGTCCTCTGTTATAACTATATTATTGTTTATTAGGTTTTTCATGTCTATTAAGAATTGTCTTACATAGTTGAGTGCCCTCATATTCGGTGCATATATATTTATGATTGTAATCTCTTCCTCTTGAAGTTTTCCCCTAACAAGTATGTAGTGACCTTCTTTATCTCTTTTGATCATTCTCAGTTTGCAGTTTGCATTGTCTGCAAACATAATAGCTACTCCTACTTTTTTCTGGGTTCCTGTTGCATGGAGTATTGTTTTCCAGTCTTTGATTTTTAGTCTTTGAATTTCCTTTTGAGTGAAATGTGTTTCTTGTACACAGCATATTGTTGGGTTTTGTTTCTTGACCCACTCTGTTAGTCTGTTTCTTTTTATTGGTGAATTGAGACCATTTACATTGATTGATATAACTGATACATACCGGCTCATCCCTGTCATGATATCTTTCTGTTGTTGGTTTTCTACATTTTCTGTTTAATTATTTGCCCTGCTTAGTGGTTTCCTTTGGTTGTTGTTCTTAAGATTGTGACTATTTTTGTCTCTTTCTAGAGTGTCTTTCAGTACTCTCTGTAGTGTTGGTTTGGTGGCCATAAATTTCTTCAGTTCTTCTTTGGCATGAAAATGTCTTATTTCTCCATCAATTTTTAAGGATAGTTTTGCAGGGTACATCAATCTGGGTTGAAAGTTGTTTTCTTTCAGGATTTGAAATACTTCACTCCAAACTCTTCTTAACTTAAAGGTTTGTGTTGAGAAGTCTGCCGTGATTCTGATAGGCTTTCCTTCATAGGTGATTTGTTTCTTTTCTCTGACAGCTTTTAGTATTTTGTTCTTGTTCTGTATTTCTGATACCTTTATTATTATATGTCTGGGTGAGGATTTATTTTGGTTATGGTTAACTGGGGTTCTGTATGCCTCGGTTACCTGTATTTCAGATTCTCTTCCCATGTTTGGAAAGTTTTCTGCTATTATTTCTGTGAATAGTCTTCCCAGGTCATTGGTATTGACCCCTGCTTTTTCATTTATGCCTAATCTTCTGTTATTTCTCTTGGCATCATCTTGCACCTGTTGAATTGTTGTTTCTTGATTCCTTACTATTTTTAGGAGATCTTTTCTTTCGTGGCCATGATCTCCCATGCTATCTTCAAGATCTGATATTCTATCTTTAGTTTCATTTAAGCAGTTTTTCAAACTTTCCATGGAATTTTTCATTTCCTGCATTTCCCTTTGTATCTGTTTCATGCATTCTGTTTGTGTCTTATATTGTTCATTCAAGGTTTCGATCATTTTCTTAAGTTCTTCTATTTTTTATCTTGTTCTTCTTTAAATACACACAACATTTCTTTAATAATGATTCTCATTTCATTTTTTAGCTGAGAGAATATTTCTGATTTGAATTTCTCTATAGCTTCATCAAACTGTTTCTTTATTGCATTTTCTATCATTTCAGAAAGTCCATTTGTGTGACTCCCACTGTCTTCCATTTCAGTGTCTCTTGGGTTTGTTCTTTGTGGGCTGGGGGACTGAGACTGCCCCTTGGTCTTTTGTTTTGTCATTTTCTTCTAGAACCTATGTGGCTCTGTGTCCTGCAAGGCTGACCGGGCATTCCCCTGAGGTTCGCGCTGAATGATGGGTCTCTCTGAGTGGTGGGTCACGCTGAGTCTTGGGACCCGGTAGAACTGGGTCCTGCGTGCAGCTAGGGAGGGTGGCCTCCTGGGGCGTGTGGGTGGAGCCTCTGCCTTAACTGGGTGGGGGCCAAGGCCTCCCAGTCCTAGGGAGCTAGGCAGAGTGTACCCCAGAGTGTGATGCCGCCTGGACCCTGGGTCTGTCTGCAAGTTCAGAGCAACAGCTGTGCCAGGGCAAGCCTGGGCGAGCCCCAGGCCTACAGTGCCAGGGCCCTGCTCCCAGCTGGGCAGGGGTCCGCGAGCTCTGGGATACCACACGCACAAGCCACTCCACTGATGTATGGAGCTCACATGCACTCTTCACTCTGGTGGGGGGAAGCAAGTTCTCCAAGGCCCTGCAGCTATGTTGGTCAGTCCCTGATGAGCATCCCTGGGGTCCTGGGCTGATCTGGGCTGGGCTGCGTACCTCTGTGTCCTGCGAGGCTGGCCAGGCATTCCCCTGAGGGTTGCGCTGATTCTTCAGTCACACTGAATCACAGGACCCCAGGGATGGTTTAATATATGCAAATCAATAAATGTAATACACCACATCAACAGAGACAAAAACAAAAATCGCATGATCATCTCAATAGATGCATAAAAAGCCTTTGATAAAGTCCAACACTTGTTCATGAGAAAATTCTCACAGAAACTTGGAATAGATGATACCTACCTCAATCTGATAAAAGCCATCTATGACAAACCAACAGCCAACAGTATACTAAGTGGACAAAAACTGAAAGTTTGCACTCTAAAATCAGAAATAAGACAAGGATGTCCACTATCTCCACTCCTATTTGATATAGTTCTGGAAACATTAGCCAGAGCAATAAGACAAGAGAGAAATAAAAGGAATAAGGATAGGAAAGGAAGAAGTTAACTTATCACTATTTGGAGATGACATGATATTCTACATAGAAAAACCCTAAAAAGTCCATCAAAAGGCTACTAGAGTTAAACAAATTCAGCAGTGTAGCTGGATACACAGTCAACACTCAAAAATCAATAGCATTCCTGTACACAAACAACAAACTCACTGAGAGAGAAATTATGGAAATAACAACTTCCACAATAGCATACAAAAAATGATATACTTAGGAATTAACCTAAGAAAGAATGTGAAAGACCTATATGCTGAAAACTATAGTACTCTAATAAAGGAGACTGAAGAGGATGTTAGAAAATGGAAGGATATCCCTTGCTTTTGGTTAGGAAGAACCAACATTGTGAAAATGGCCATACTCCCAAAACTGTTATACAGATTTAATGCAATCCCAATCAAAATACCATTAACATACCTTACAGATCTAGAGAAAGCATTCCTAAAATTCATGTGGAACCAGAAAAGACCTAGAATAGCAAAGGCAATTCTGAGCAACAAAAGCAAGGCAGGAGACTCCTCAATTCCATACTTGAAATTGTACTACAAAGCTACAGTGATAAAATCAGGATGGTACTGGCAAAAAAATAGACCAGAAGATCAATGGAACAGATTAGAAGATGCAAAGACACTCAGTCACCTTATATTTAACAAAGGGGCTAAACATGTTCACTGGAAGAAACATAGCCTCTTTAAGAAATGGTGCTGGAAAAACTGGCTTTTCACATGCCGAAGACTGAAGCTAGACCCACGTCTATCACCATGCACTAAACTAAAGTCAAAATGGATCAAAGATCTAAATACTAAAATAGAAACACTAAACCTACTTGAAGACAAGGTAGGTAGAAATCTTGAAGACATAGTGGCAGGCAGAGTTCATGAACAAAAAGCAAACCATATGGGAAGTACTTCAAAGAATCAAAAATTGGGATCTCATCTTATTAAGAAGTTTTTGCACTTCAAAAGAAATCACAAGTAAAGTGAAAAGAAAACCCACAGAATGGGAAAGAATTTTAGTCAACTGCCCCTCAGACAAAGGACATATCCAGAACATATAAAGAATTGAAAAACTTCAGGCACCCAAAATTCAGAGACCCAATCCGAAAATGGGCATCTGAGATGAATATGCACTTCTCAGATGAAGAAATGCAAACGGCAAGTAAATACATGAAGAAATGCTTGACATCACTGGTCATTTGAGAAATGATAAAAGTTAAAACAACATTGAGATTCCATCTCACTCCAGAAAGAATGACTGCCATCAAGAAATCAAACGATAACAAATGTTGGCAGGGCTGTGGGAAAAAGGAACACTTCTCCACTCTTAGTGGAAGTGTAGCTTGGTGCAGCCACTGTGGAAATCAGTGTGGAGATTCCTCAAAAATCTAGTATTGGAAGTCTCATTCAACCCAGCTCTTCCCCTTCTGGGATTTTCCCAGAAAAATTGAAAATGTCATGTCACAGCAATATATGTGCACCCATGTTTACAGCAGCACAATTTGTAAGAGCTAAATCTTGGAAACAACCAAAATGCCCATCAACTGCAGAATGGATGAAAAAGATGTGGTATTTTTATACAATGGAATATTACTCAGCTATAAAAGATTATCTTGAGGTTTTTATAGGTAAATGGAGGCATCTTGAGACTATACTCATAAGTGAAATAAACCAGACTTACATTTGTAAATATATTGTCTCCCCAGTGTAAAAAAATAATAATAATAATCTGAAAGAGTAATAAGTTCCAAAATGCACAATAGATATTGTAATAATGAAAGAGTAAGAAAGTGCTCAAAATTAAAGAACAACTAGGATAGGAGAAAGGAGAAATATACATATAATGGTATATACATATAACTGTATGTATGTATAAGTGTGCAAGATAGATAACTATACAACTAATTCTGTTAGTTCATCAAAGAGAATAGTTTGTGTTGTCATTATTTGTTTGATCATTTTTTATGCCTAGATCTTGTAACTTTAACAACTACTTCTAAGAAAACAACATGTAATATATTAACAAGCATTGATTTCTTACTGTTTTTTTAAATTCTGTATTATTTCTATCCTTTTTAATGTTTTGCTTTATAAAATTAAAGTTGTGGAGCCTCCTGGATAATGGACTCCGTGTAGCTGTTGCTCCAAAGCCACCAGGGAAAGATGGTCACAGTTGTGCCTGTGATTCTGAAACCCCTCTCCCAGTTTTGTGGCTTTCTCTCACTTTTCCAAGTTGTCTCTAGCCCATGACAGAATGCAGCTACTTTTATCACCTGTATTACTGCAAGTCTCCCATGCACACCTGGGACAAATATTTTTCCCAAATTCTGAGCAGACTATGACCTGAGTGGACAAATTTCAGAAAGAGTTCACCTGCTGTGTGGTTCTTCTGGTGCTAACCAGAAGCCGTAGCCTAGATATTCAGAGAGATTCATGGTAGATTCTTACTCAGAAGGTGCTATGGGCCCAGACAGAGTGATGTGTTCAGGGAATCCAAGAGATGAAATGAATTCCCTCTTTCATAGGGCTTTATGACAGATAGGTCTCCACCACATACTTAGAGAAGCATATAAACTTTCTGAGAGAGAAATCTTGGCTACAGATCAGTTCGTCGTTTCCACAGATCCTTCAGAGATGAAGCCCTAGTTTAAACCTAACACTTGCCAGGAGCAAACCCTATAGAACAGAGAACAAAGGAATATTCATTCCCTCATTACTTCATTCTACTCTGCATAGACCAGCACAGCTCCAGGATATGGTGCCACGCATCTTTCCCTGAATAGATTTTATCAAGGGATCACACGAATTTTTGTAAAACTATTGGGAAATGGAAGTTGATGAAAACGCCCTGTGTGAGGTCCTGCGTCCAACCTGAATGGACAGAGGCCCTCAGAAAAGCACCAGTGACAGAAGTGTCTCAGCCCTCCTCGGTGTCCTCTCTTTCCTCTAGAGAGGGCTTGGATGGGGATTAACAGGACACAAAGAGCATCACAATGCAAGCCCAGCAGTGGGATAAGTGTGCTAAGTGTGAGGACTGGACTGTGGGGATCACATGTCTGTCACCCTGATGGTACCCCCTGGATATGGGCTGAATGAACCCAGGACACAGGTCTGGGACATGTGATGTGGAAGTTACACAAGCAGCAAAGAGATTCCCTGAACCCCTGTTTCTTCCTATTTGTCCCCTATGCCACAAACTATTAAGATTTTATTTGATTTTTAATTCTTAACTGGATTTTCCTTTCCCATGACCAAAGTGATGCATGCTGCTTGTTGCAACAAGCTAAATGAATGACTCACTAAGGAGAAATCACTAAGTAAAAGACAACAATTTCTCCACTTTCTCCAGGATCCAGTCTCTCTCCTGGGTAATCAGTGTTGAAACGAGTGCACTTCGCCCTTGCTTCTCTCTAGACTCAGAAAGTACACACAGCCACACAAATCAACAGGACACACACTCACAAATCACAGCAAAATACAGCCTCCTTTTCAATCCAAATATTGCTGAGAAAACTGACTTTTGCAATTCACACTTCATGGCTATGTTCCTTAACAGCTGCATGCCATTCCATAAATGGGCACACTAAAGTATCTCCCACTGCCCTTGTATGGGCTTAACATGCCAGCTTCTCTCCTTTGTCACACTGTGAATAACATCCTTAGTCTCAGGGTCTTATAAACTGGTGGAATTCTTTCAGTAGGATGGATTCCCCCAAAGGTGCTTTGCTGTGTCAGAATGCTAGTGTAGTTTTTAACAGGTCTGTCAAGTTATTATACAAAACCATTGAAGAAATTTATAGTTGTGTCCACAAGATAAGCAGAATGTCCCTATCACTTTTGTAATTGGATAGGGTCAACTCCTCTAACACACTGTTAGGATGTTAAAGGAGTTAACTTTCGATTTAAAAAAAACTACTAGTCACACATGCCCAGAGAAAGCCTGGGGTCCTGTACCTGAGCCAGCCAGACAATCTTCACTGTTCCTGCCCCGCCAACATTGACCGGATCTTGCCTGGAGGTCAAACCTAGTCCTTGTGCTCATCATGCTGACCTCTTCTGAGCTACACTCAAGGTGATCAGACTCAGTCCGAGTCTCAGTCAACTTGGCTGCTATGATGAATGACCACAGCCCAGGTAGCACAAGGGACAGATATTTACTTCTCACAGTGGTGGGAACAGGAAGTCCCAGGCCTGGTACTGGCACCATCAACCTGGTGAGATCCCTTTTCTTGTTGAATGTGGTAGTTCTTGCCCTGGGCTCCAGCCTCATGATCTAATCACATCACAAAGTCTGGATAAAAGGAAAATTCTGAGATGTCCTAATTAAATTCTGATGGCCAGAGGTTGGAAGGAGGAAAAGACATGAGCCAAAACTGACAAATGACTCCACATTTCTGACTGTTTTAAAACCTTGATTTATATCTCCAGAGGGCCAGACCACAGTTACCACCATGTCCTACCCACACAAAAATTTTTCACACTTAACCCGGCCAATCCCAAAGCAATAAGTCTTTCTCCTAGGGACTCCCCTTCTGTTACTAAACACCCTGCATGTAAGTTATCCCAGCTTTCACAGCTACAGCCAATATAAGTTCAGCAGAAACAATTTTTGCTTTCTTTTCCCAAACTTTTGATATGAAAGTAATCTTGGATCTTTAGTCCAGTGCACATTTTTCCAACTGCCATCTAGCCATGCTGTGGTAGTTTAGGTAAGTAGTTCACCTGTAATGGTAAAATAAACCCTTGTCTTTCAGTGATTCCTCAGCCTCAAGGATTTTTAACAGCCCCATCTCTGAATACCATCACAACAGGGATTCAGTGTCAACATAAGAAGTCAGGCGCAGGGGCAAACATTCAGACTTCAGCCATCAGGGTTTCGTATTATCCTTGTGTTCCCAACTTTTGACCAGTACTTGGGCAGAGTAAGTATTCCATATATTTAAATTGCTCATAACATGATGTAATTTATATCACCACAGTATCTGGTGAAAATAAATATATTATCCATTACAATGTTCATATGGTATAGTAAAGATGACAAAATAAGCCATATTACATCATCCCTCTCCCACATACCTGCAAAATAAATATCTAATCAAAAGTTCAAATGGCAGACAGGAAAAGGGTCCAACCTGAAGTACAGTGTAAAACCTTGTCATAGTTATTTTCTCCTTGCTGAGAAAATATCCAACACCCAATGTTCATGAGGAAATGTTTATTTAGCTCACAGTTTGTAGAGAGTTCAGTCCATAATTGGCTGACTCTAAGGCAGGGTGGCACATAGCAGACAGATATCATACAGGAGAAACAGTTCATGGCAGGCAGAAGGTAGCAAAGCAAGGAAGCAAGGGACCTGTCATAGTCAGGATATGCAAGGAAACAGTTTAATATAGGACACATAATTTATGGAATTATTTTATAATAGTCACCCAAGGAGTCAAACACAAAATGTGCAGGAAATCTGTCCACACACTAAAGACCCCCAAAAATCCAGCTGAGGGCCTGAATTCCATGGCAATATCCTGCATGAGTCCAACTGAAGACCTAGAGACCATGAGAATGCCCCCCACAAGTCCAACTGGAGGCCTAGAGTTCACCACAATGTCTTATGCAAGTCTGTTTCACAGATCTGCACTGGGAAGGCCCAAAGGTCAGTGGTGAAAGCTAGAAAGTCTGTGCCAGCAGGATAAATGATCTGTGCCAGTAGGTTGAGGGTTCTGAACTAGAGCCAGGGAGAAATGCTCAAAGTAAGGACCAGAGATCCCCCGAAAAGTACTACAGTCATCCTTAGTGACAAAGAGGTCCTGAGCTCCTCCGATGATGAGAACAGCTGAGTTCATACTGAGAAACCAGTATGACAAGCTTCTCCTGGAGATTCAACAGCACACCATCTTCCCCTTCAGAGCCAGGAAGTGGAAAAGTAAGTACCAGAGCTCCCCCAAAGTGAACCTCAGCCATTCTCAGTGACAAGGTCCCAAGCTCCTCTGATGATGAGAACAGCTAAGTTCATATGAGAAAAGAAACTCAACAATCTCCTAGAGGAGAACCAACAGCAACAGGAGACCCAACAACACCTCTTCTTCTCCAGTTCTCCTTTTATGCTGGCAACAATCCTCAGGTGGGCCATCTACACTCAGCACTACACTGATTCAGATCATCTGGTATTGCAAGTTGACCACCATCTGTCAATCCACCACAGGATCTTAGCAGTATTTTTCTGACCCTTTTAAATTCTATCCAGACTACCTGGATTAGGGTGATACTAAACCAATCGGTGGATTGATTTAGTAATCACACACCCTTAATTCTAGCACCTGTAATCCTAGCATTGTACCATGAATCAGTCACACACTCTAGATTCAGCCACCTCTGAAAAAGCCCCACCTATGACTGCATGAAGCTTTGGGGGACATCTAGACACAAACCATAACAGATATCATAATCCAGCTTCCCTGATAGCATTTGTTGACGAGATTATCTTCTCCCCATCGTGTAGCCTGGTGCCCTTGTTAGAAACATCTCGGTCATATATACAAGGGCTTGTTTCTGGGCTGTCTCCTCTGTCTGTGTCTCTGTCTCTATGTCAGGGCCACTCCATCTATCATCGTTGACTTGCAGTAACTTTTAAAGCACTGAAATGTGAGGCCTTGAACCTTGTTCAGCTTTTTCAAGGTTATTGTAGCTATTTGAGATCCCTTCAAATTTCCCATGAATTTTAGGATTTTTTCTACTATATAAAGAATATTGGCATTTTGATAAGGAATGCATTTAATTCATAGATCATTTTGAGCAGTACAGACATTTTAACAATGACAATTCTTCCAATTTGCAAGTCTAAGATGTCTGTTTATTTGTATTTTGTCTGATGTCTCATAGCAATTATGTGAGGCATTTAATCTTTTGCCTCAATTCAGTTCATTCATTGGTTTCTTGTCCTTGTTGATGCTATATGAAATGAGATTGTTTTCTTAACATTTTCCTTTTCAGATTAATCATTGTTATTATATAGAAATGTGGTTGATTTGGGTATATCGATTTTGTATTTTATAACTTTGCTAAAATCACTACTACAGCAGTATTGCATGGTCTCTTTAGAATGTGGGGAGGGAGAAAGCAATGGGCACATATTGCTACCGGTGCATGGCTGCTTGTTTCATGGGAATGAGGCTCCCAGAAGCATCTGAAGGATATCTCAAAGTCACCCTGTTTGAGGATTGTGGAGAAAGTAGGAAACATTTTATACTAGATCTAGTTTTTCATCAGAGTGGAGATCTTCCTTGGTCGTTAACCCATCTGCACTTTTGAGTTATGTGTGTGCTCCAGAGGAACCAGAGGGGATCCCAGAGCAGGGGGAGTGTACGTATTTAGAAAACGTCCCCCCAATGCAGAGTTGTGACATGGGGCTGGTAAGATGATCTGAGAAGTTGCACAAGGTGCACTTCACTCTTTCTTAGGCTTTGAATAAATCCATAGAAAATAGTTTATAACAGTTGAACAAATATTTACCTGATTTCCAACCTTCCTCAGTTTTCCTTCCCTTTGGTAAAATCAAGGATTATTAAACATTTTACTATTTAAATTAAAAATAATCTATATGACCGGAATCTGAACTTAGAAATATTTTTTTCTCCTTATCCTTACTTATATATCCATGTAGAGGCATATCTGCAGTGATAGTCACCAAATAAAAAAACTATATTTTTGAGGATTTGAGATGATTTATTACTTTCTTTATACTCCTCAAAATTGTCTGACTGTTTTATAGTGACCATGTATCACATTTATATGTGTATTAAGTCATCATTTAAATAATAACTTTGATGTCATCATGGATGAGACCTTGCTTAATTCACTGATTCACAGGGAGGGCTTGCTTCTTGTTCACTGCTTGTTCTCTTCCTTCACAGTCTGCAAATCTCTTCATATTTGTAACAGGCAAGATTGCGAGTGATTCTGAAAAATTTACTCTGCATACCTAAAACTGAGCTCATTTCTACACTCCACCTCTCAAAAAATTTGAAAACTAGAAATTTCTATGAAATGCAT
Source organism: Dasyprocta punctata (assembly GCA_004363535.1). Taxonomy (NCBI): domain Eukaryota; kingdom Metazoa; phylum Chordata; class Mammalia; order Rodentia; family Dasyproctidae; genus Dasyprocta; species Dasyprocta punctata. The sequence continues at coordinate 14,326 of RJWM01009168.1, forward strand.
TATGCAAATACAGTTCCTTTACAGATGAGTAAACTCAAGCATCAAAGCGGTTCTGTAGCTTCTTTAATGTTACAAAGATAATTAAAGCCATAACTAGAGCAGCAATTAATTAATTCCATTTCTGTATTAACCCCAACAGAAGGCAGAATTTTATTATTTTGTCTAAAATAAGACTTAAGTACCCAAAACACTATGCCAAGCAGAACCAAGAAAGACATTATAGAATGATAAAAAGATGTACTCTTTACAAACATACAATATAAATATATATCTCTATGTAGATATGCCACCACAAGCGCATCTAAATATATAAAGCAAATATTTATAGATGGCAATGATAGTTAGGCACTTCAGGAACCCATCTTGAACAATGCTTATAATATACAGGCCAAAAATCAACAAGAAAACAGTGTATAGAACAACATTAGAAACAATTGGACCCACCAGACATCTAAAGGACAGTCTGTCTCCAGCAGTCAGACTCATTCTCTTCAAGTGCACTTAGAAAATTCTGTAGGACAGATAATGTATTAAGTCCAAAAATAAGATTTAATTTAAGAGTATTGAAATCATACCAAGTATTATTTTCCCCATACTATTATGGTAGTATGAAGGTAGAAGTCAATAGTAGTTAGAAAATTCACATATATGTGAAAATTAAGCAACAGATTATTTGTGCGCACACGTGTGTGTGTGTGTGTGTGTGTGTGTGTGTGTGTGTGTGTGTTATGGGGGACTGAACGCAGAGCCATTTCAATGAACTACATCCCTAGCCCTTCTGAATTTATTTTTTGAATTTTGAAACAGGGCCTTGGTAAGTCTCTAAATTACTCAGATTACTAAGGTTGAACTTGAACGTGCTAGCCTCCTGCCTTACACATGCTAGGATTTACAGCTATGTGCACTGAGCCTGGTTTAACATAAAATACTAAAACTTATATGATATAACCAAAGTAGTACAGCAGGGAAATTTATAGCGGAATGCTTATATTTTAAAAAGGAAAGATCAGCTCCTCCCAATGCCTCTCCACTGCACAAGTACTCAGTGAGAATTCAGGTGAATATTGGGGAGGAGAGTAACCCCTCCCACTGCCTCTCTACAGCATGGAAGTCAGTGAGAATCCAGGTGAACACTGCAGAAGAGAGCAGCCCCTCCCATTGTCTCTCCCCCACCACAACCCAAGTGAACCGCACTGGGAGGCCCAAAGAACAGCCTCTCCCTAGCTACTGCCATGACTGAAGTGAACTGCTCAGGAAGACCCAGAGGCCAGAGGAACTGTCAGGTACACAGAAGAGTCCCAACAAAAATGCACAGGATGGACAGTTGAGACTAGTGGTGTGAAAAGTTTGAAGCAACAATAACAATATGAGCCAACAGGTGACAGAAGCCTCCACAGGACCTGCAACCTACTCAGGAAGAAGCCCAGGACTCAAAAGTAACAAGATGAAGAAATAAAATGCAATCTCAGATCTCCAGCCCACAACTAACAAGTTCAGAAGACACTGACGCAGAAGAATTGGAAGACACACACCTGAAATCTCTGAAATGATAGCAACCAAAGTAAAGAAATAAATCCATGAAGTCATAGAGGAAATTAGGTCAGAAATAATCTCTCAGGTAAAAAAAGAAATGCCAACATTTATGAAGGAAATGCTCAGCAAATTTAGAGAAGAGATAGAAAAAAATAGATATTGATGAGAAGAGGTTGGAAACATAAATGACCAATATAGGAAAGAAATAGAATGCATGAAACAAATTCAAATAGATACCCAGGAAATTAAAAATTCCATTGAAAGCTGGCAAAACCACTTGAATGAAACTTAAGAGAGACTTTCAGACCTTGAACACAGGATCACAGTTAGAGATCATAAAAAGAAAGATATCTTGAAAATAACAAAAGAGAAGAAAACAACAATGCAACAGCTGCAAGATGACACAAAGAAAAATGATATGAAAATGTATCAATGAAAAAGCAGAAATCAAAACAAGTGAAATAAAAAAACTACTTGCAGAAACAATGACAAAAAAATTCCCAAGCATGGGAAAAGAATCTGACATATAGATAATTGAGGTATATAGAACTTCAATTATCCATAACCAAAATAAATCTATACTCAGACATATAGTAGTCAAGATCCCAGAAGTCCAGTGCAAGAACAAAATATTAAAAATTTTCAGAGAAAAAAAACAGATCGCCTATAAAGTAAAGCCCATCAGAATCACTGCAGACTTCTCCACATAAGCCCTCAAGTGAAGAAGAGCTTGGAATGAAGTATTTCAATTCCTGAAAGAAAATAGTTTCCAATCTGGATTGATGTACCCTGCAAAACTATCTTTCAAAATTAATGGAGAAATAAGATACTTCCATGACAAAGAACAACTGAAGAAATTCATGACCGCCAAACCAACAATACAAAAATTACTGAAAAATATTCTAGACAGAGGCAAAAAATGATTACAAATCCAAGAACAACAAAAAGAAACCACCAAACAGGGCAAACAATTAAACAGAGAGAAAAATAGAGAATCAATAGTAGGAAAATATCATGACAAAGACAAACCAATACGTATCAGTTATAACCATCAATGTAAATGGCCTCAATTCATCAATCAAACAGACTGGCAGAGAGGATCAAGAAACAAGATACAACAGTATGCTGTATACAAGAAACATATTTAACTCGAAAAGAAATTCATAGACTAAAAGTCAAAGGAAGGAAAACAATACTCCATGCAACAAGACCCCCCCAAAAGCAGGGATAGCTATTCTGTTTGCAGAAAAAGTAAACTTCAAACCAAGAATGATCAAAACAGATAAAGAAGGTCACTACATACTTGTTAGGGGAAAAATTCAAGAAGAAGAGGTAATAATTATAAATATATATCTACCAAATATGGGAGCACCCAACTATATAAGATAAATATCAATAGACAAGAAAAATCAAATAAGCAATAACACAATTTAACTGGAGAACTTAATACCCCATTGTCATAAAGAGATTGATCAACTAGACAAAAAGTCAGAAAAGAAATAACAGAACTGAACCAAACCTGTGAACAAATGGACTCAGTAGATGTTTACAAAGTATTCTGCCTCACAACATCAGAATACACATTCTTTTCAGCTGCACACAGGATGTTCTGTAAAATAGATCACATACAAGGCCATAGAACATGCTTAAGTAATTACAAGGAATTGAAATTATTCCATGCATATTATCTGACCATAGTACAATAAAATTAGAAATTAATGACAAAAGAAACTTCAGAAACTCTGTAAACACATGGAAATTAAATAATACGCTCCTGAATAACCAGTGGGCCTCAGATGCAATTAAAGAAGAAATTAAACACTATCTACAATCAAATGAAAATTAAGCCAGAGATGTAGCTAAGCAGCACAGCACCTGCCTAGCAAGTGCAACGTTGTGAGTTCAAGTCTAGGTAAAAAAAAAATTATAATAGAACTTATTGTAACCTAGGGGACTCGATGATAAACAGTCTAAGAGGGGAATTTATAGCAGTGAATTCTCACATCAGGTAAACAGAACCAGCATGAATAAACAACCTAATACTGCACCTCAAGCTTCCAGGAAAAAAAAAAAAAGAGCCAGTCAAGCCCAAAGTCCAAACAAGGGAGGAAATTATAAAGGTCAGTGCAAAAATTAGTGCAATGGGGACTAAGAAAACAATACAAAGAATTAATGAATTGATGAGTTGATTCTTTGAAAGAATAAATAAAATTGATAAACCTGTAGCCAACCTTACCAAAAAAAAGGAAACAAAAAGCTCAAATCTATGCAATAAGGAATGAAAAGGGTAAAAGAACTACAAACGCTGTGGAAACTCAGAAGATCATCAACACCTACTTCAAAAACCTTTACTCACAGAGGTTGGAAAACACAGAAGAAATTAACAGATTCCTAGGAAAATATGAACTACCGAAGTTAAATCAAGAAGACATAAAATTCTGAATAACCCAATATCAGTTGATGAAATTAAAAATGTAATCAGAAATTTACCAACAAAGAAAAGACCAGATCCTGATGGATTCATGCTGAATTGTACAAGAGATTTAGAGAACATTTAATGCCAATGCTCCTCAAACTCTTTAATGAAGTTGAAAGAGAAGCAATTCTCCCTAATTCTTCCTTGAGAGAAGTATTACTCTGATACTAAAACCACAGAAAGATCCAACCAAAAAAGAGAACTACAGGCCAATCTCCCTAAAGAACATAGATGCAAATATTCTTCATAAAATATTGGCAAACAGAATGCAGTAAATCTTCAAGATTATACAACTTGGCCAAGTGGAATTCATTCCAGGAATTCAGGGATGGTTCAACATATGTAAAACAATAAGCATAATACCTGATAGCAGCAGAGCCAAAGATAAAAATCACATGATCATCTCAATAAATGCAGAAAAGGCATTTGATAAAGTCAAACACTCATCCTACATAAAACTACAATAGATGGTCTTTACCTCCAGTTTATAAAAGCCAACATCATACTAAATGGACAAAAACTGAAAGCTTTCAATATAAAATCAAGAAGACAAGGATGTCCACTATCACCACTCCAATTCAATATATTTCTGGAAACAGTGGCCAGAGCAATTAGGAAAGAGAGATAAATAAAAGGAATAAGGATAGAAAATGAGGAAGTTGAATTATCATTATCTGTAGATGACATGATGCTCTACATAGATAACTAGTACTGATTTCTTAGTTTTTTAAAAAAATTCTGTATTACTTCTACCTTTTCCCTGTTTTGCTTGTTTAAAATAAAAAAAATTTTAAAAACTCCACTAAAGACTTCTAGAATTAATAAGCAAATTCAGTAGCACAGCTGGATACAAAGTCAATACTCAAAACTCAACAGCACTTCTGTACACATACAAAAAAAAAAGTCACTGAGAGACGAATTAGGGAAACCACACCCTTCACAATAGCATCCAAAGAAATGAAATACTTAGGAATCAATCTAACACAGGAAATAAAAGATCTATACATGAAAATTACATCACTCTGAAAAAAGAGATCAAAGAAGATATCAGAAAATTGAAAGACATCCCTTGTTTGTGGATGGGAAGAACTAACATCTTGAAAATGTCCACATTCTCAAAATTGTCAAACAGTGCAATCCCAAAATACTATTAGCATACCTCACAGATCTAAAGAAATCATTCTTAAAATTCATCTGGAACTAGAAGAGACCTAGAATAACAATGACAACTCTGGCAATTCAGCAAAAGCAAGACAGAAGACATCACAATCCCTGACTTGAAATTATACTACAAAGCTACAATGGTACTGGAGAAAAAAACACAGATCAAGGACGAGTGGAACAGATTAGAAGATGCAGAAAGAACTCCAAACACACTCAGTCATGTTATCTTTGACAAAAAGGCCAAGTGTGCCCACTGGAAGAAAGCCTGTTTAATAAATGGTGCTGGAAAATCTGGCTCTCCACATGCTGAAGACTAAAACTAGACCCATGTCTATCACCATGTACTAAACTAAAGTCAACATGGATCAAAGAACTAAGTATTTTAAATAGCAGCACTAAATCTTCTAGAAGAGAAAGTAGATAAAAATCTAGAAGACATAGGCTAGCAGAGAGTTCATGAATGTAAATCAAACTGCATGGAAAGCCCTTCAAAGAATCAACAACTCAACAACTGGGATCTCATCACATTAAGAAGTTTTTACACTTCAAAAGAAATCACCAACAAAGTGAAAAGAAAGCAAACAGAACGGGAAAAATTTCTAGCCAACTGTTCATCAGACAAAGGACTTCTATCTAAAAAATATATAAAGAATTGAAAAGCATCAGACCCCCCAAATTCAAAAACCCAATCTAAAAGTGGACATCTGAGATGAATACACATTTCTCAGACGAAGAAATACAAATGGTAAATAAACATGTGAAAGAAATGTTCAACATCATTGGTCATATGAGAAATGCAATTAAAACTACACTGACATTTCATCTCAACCCAGAAAAAATGCTGTCATCATGAAATCTGTGAATAATAAATGCTGGAGAGGCTGTTCAGAAAAAGGAACACTTCTCCACTGTTGGTGGGAGTGCAAGCTGGTACAAGAACTGTAAAAATCAATGTGGAGATTCCTCAGAAAGCTAGGATTGGAGGCCCCACTGACTCAACTATTCCCCTTCTGGGTATTTTCCCAGAAGAATTAAAAACCTCATACCACAGCGATATATGTGCACCCATGTTTATAGCACCACAATTTGTAACAGTTAAATTTTGGAAACAACTCAAATGCCCACCAATCAACAAATGGATAAAAAAAGTTGTGGCATTTTTATATAATGGAGTACAACTCAGATACAAAGAAGGATAAACTTGTGGCTTTTAAAGGTAAATGGATGCAACTAGAGACCATACTTATATGGGAAATAAATCAAACTCACATGTGTAAGTTTTGTTTTGTCTCCCTTTTGTAAGAAACTAAAAGAATAAATAGACACAAAATCTGAAATAGATATTGAAAAAGAGAAAGAAACTGCTCACAAGGAAAGAAGAACTGGAATGAGGGAAACAAGAAATGAAGGAAAGGAAAAGAAAATTTATATATATATGTATGTATATATATATACACACACACACACATATATATGATAGCTAACAGAATTATACTACTGATTTCTTTTAGTTCTTTGAAAAAATTGGTTTTTGCTTATATTGGTTGATTAGTTTTGCATGCCTATATCTTGTAATCTGAGCAACTACTCTGAAGACAACAAATATGCAATATATTAAGCATTGTTAATTTCTTATTATCCTGTTTTGAAATTGTATCTTTTTTTTTACTTCTCTTCCTTTAAAATAAAAAAAGAAAAAAATATTTCAGATAAACAATCTAACTTTACAACTCAAGGAACTAAATCAAGGAGCACTAAACCCCTAAGTAGGCTGCCTGATTTCTAATAAGGCAAAGTCCTTGTGATACTGTAGCCTTAGGCCAGATGACTGACTCAAGCAACCCCAAGAAATCAAGATCAGTCACTTGAAAAAGCTAATAGAAAAAGCTACGGTGAAGTAGGGAAGGATTTCCTCTACATGGCTGTATCTGGGACATGTGCCATCGTCTTCAAGTTCACCAACACAAGCTACAGGTTGAAATTAAGGAAGCATTGGGTAGGGGCAATAGGTATGTGTAATTAAGCAGTTTCATCAAACTCTGCTCTGGTTGACTGTTATCTCAGTTCTGATTCCACAGGTTGTCTCTGGAAAAGTTCTTGTATCTTGAAAGGTAGATCTAGTTGCCTTGAGATAATTGCTCAATTCCTATCATGGAGCAATTGCTCCCACTTGTTAGGATATCATCATGAGGTCATCTGTCTTTTCCTGGAATCTGAAGTGAGTTCTCATTTAGGTCCTTGAACAGGGTTGAAGGGAGACAACATAGGTTAGGGAAGTTTAGGGCTAATACACCTGGCATTGCCAGTTTTCAGAAGTACTGCTAAGTGATGCACATGTCTACATGCAGAGCTGAGCAGGAATCTAACCCAAACGTTAAGGTAATGAAGGAGACTTCCAGATGTGGTGGCACATGCCTTTAATCCCAGCACTTGGGAAGCTGAGGCAGGAGGATCATTGTGAGTTCCAGACCAGCCTGGGCTACAGAGTTCAAGGCCAGCCTGAACTACGTTGTAAGACCCTGTCTCGAAAAATAGGGCCGGGGATTTAGCTCAGTGGCATAAGCACCTGCTTGGCCAGCGCAAAGTTGTGAGTTTGATCCCCTGTACCAAAAAAAAGGTAATGAAGGAAACATAAACAACATGAAGTCAGAGATGCCAGGACTTGCTCTGTTTTTAGTTACCCATTAGACATCCACAGGCCCAGGTGAAGAGCTGATGCATTTTAGCAAAACTAGCCTCTAAGCCTAGTTTTAAGCAACTCTTTCCTCTCAGCTGCCCATCTCCTGGGCACCTTCATCTTGTCCCCTGCTGTCTGCAATGGCCACTTCCCCACCACACCATGGTGACTATCCACAACTGACAGGTGTCCTGGCCATTGACTGCTCTGTCTTGTCATTTCTTCAGGTCTATGTTTTATGTGTCCATTGGTAATAATGATGCCATGGAATTGTGATGCTCTCCATCAGGGCTGAGGGGAAGGTGTAGGTTGCCAGTGTCCAAGGCAAGAGGTCTGAAGGGGACCCAGGCAACCAAGACCACTCAAGAAAGCAACCGTGACCCTGGGGTTGATGGAACCACTCCAGAAGACAGAGGCATATGGAGTGGTGGGAAAAGTAAACTATTGGAGTGAGGAAGGCAGAGGCCTAGGGGGCCCTGGGGAGACTCCAGATAGCATTTCCTACATTAATGCTGCACCTTCTCATACTGATGGAAAACAAACTCAAAACTGAGCAAATCCCTTTAGACAATGGATTTAGCATATGGTTTGTTTTTATTGTAAGTCCTTATTTTCTAATGGTAGGTTTAATAAATGGTGATTTATATACATATTCTAAAAAAAGGACAACTGATCTTATCATTTTTAAAAAGCAGCACATTCAAATGCAAATTAAAACGTGCTGTATCTGCAGATCTCACAAAGGAAAGTGGTTTGGAGGATTCAAAAATTAATTTTCTACTTTACAAGTGTTTGTCCAAAGCAGCTCTGACTCCTGGCTGGCCACCAGGATGGACGTCTGCTCACCCTGAGCTGCCCTGTAAAACACCAGACAGTCGTTTCTTCTCTGGAAAATGTGCAAAGGAGGACATTGCTAGTTCCCCTTGTCCCTCTCCCAAGCTCCCAGGGGATCTGCTTGTTTAGCCCTTTCTACTTGCTCGGGTTTCAGCAAAAACAAGCAAACAAACATAGAGCAAAGAAGGGGGGCCTATGAAGAATGAGGTAGGCTTCAGAAGGTCCATATCCATCCTGTGCGGTGTGTGGGTCTGCACCAGACATTGTGAGCTTTGGCAAACACAGTAAATGCCACCCTCCCAGAGCTTACATGAGGGGTGGGGGGGACATAAAACCACGAACAAATATTTATGTATTATCATGTCAGATAGAGATGATGCTATTTTTAAAAACAGAACAGAAAAATCAATGGAGGGTGCTAAAAATGGTGGAAATGTACTGTGGTGAGAGACCTCTGCTTCTCAGGAAGTTTATCTTACAAAGCTCACCTGAGACAGACATAAAAGTCCACCAGTCACCAAAACTCACTACACAGAAACAAATGAGCAGCATTGGAGGAGGAAAGGAAGCTTTCCAGATCACTTAGGGTAGCTCCTCCAGAATCCTGGGTCTTCATTTCATACATGTAAAACCCAGATCTAATGGTCCAGGTGCCCAGGGCAATCTTGGCAGGAGACCTCATGGATCTGGTCCTCTTCCTGAGCATTTCAGCACAGTTAACGGACCCACTCCAGTGATACCATCAGACAGTAGCTGGCTCATCCTTTGTGTGGGGGAAAAAGTAATAAAGGGAAAGATTAAAGAACCCTTGCTTCTCCGCCTTGGGATCACTTATTTTTATCAACATTTTGGAAGCTCTTTGGATTTCGTGGGGTTCAGAAAATGATATCCCATAACACTGGGCTTTGCACTTCCGACTAAAACCCCTGGGAGCCACAAACATGGAGAGAGGCTTTGTCTGAAGTTCCTATTTTTAGCTAAAGATCAGAAATACCAATGCATAACACAATTGCCTTCAGTCCTCTTACTGAAATGGCATTAATCAAGGAAGATTAGACAATATCATGAGAAAGAGACTGAAAACTGAAGACCACACCCAGAACCCAGAGGAACTTTCCTAGGCATTGTCGGTCCCTGGGCTCATTTATTTCCCCTAAAAATCAATTTGAAGTTGCCAATACCCCTCACTTACTCCCCTTAAGAAGATGGTATCTAAGCTCCAAATATTTGACCCTTCTTTGAGTTTCCATATTTTGCAAGGCTCCTGTGCATGTTCATAGATTCCTGTGCCTTTGCTCCTGCTATCCTGTCTGTTGTCAGTCCATTTCAACAGACTTCGATGCCAGTCCTCAGAAGGAAAGTTTGAACTTCTGTACAGAGAGCTGTAAAGTTTCAGAGACTCATGGGTTATAGTCTCTTGCAATAGTGACTAAAGAAAAAAATCTTGGGATTTGTTTGAGCTTTACCCAAGCAGAAGGACTCACTCAACAGAGAAGGGCACAATCCTCAGGTCACTCAATGCCTCTTGAACATTAAGCTTCTGTATCCACAGTGTCCTTGGAAAGAGCCTCCCAGGTGTTCCCCATCTGGGTCACTATGTCACTTAGCAAACAGAAACACTAAAATGACACCCAGAATTTGGAGACAGATTTATTTATGTCAATGGACACGGATCAGGATTATTCCCAAAATATCAGGCTCTGATTTCTGGTGGTCTAGGGCTTCTATGAGATAAGTAAGCAGGAAGTGCAGAGGCAGAATGGCTTGTCAGTTGGGAGGTGGTTCTACAATATACATCACAGTGACCAGCTGTGCATCACAGTGACCAGCTGTTTCTAAGAAACAAAAGTAACAGGAACTGAAACCAGAACTAATACCTGAGCAACTAACAAACTGAAGTATGCTGGCTGGGGCAAGGGCGGCAGGGGTCTTCTGCTACAGCATTTCTACTCCTCCTTGCTTATAGAAAGACTTCATAAGATGGAGTAAACATGCCGTGAAATCTGCTACCTTAAAATGTATACATGAAATTTTTTCAATACTAATTTAAAGATAGAATGTTATCAATTTGTAAGAACTTCTATTTTAAATAATTTCAAACTAAAAATTTTCAAAACTGAGGAGTTTCTGAAAGGGGCTATTTCTGTACCAAATTGTGTTTTTACTGTATCTTCCATAATGACCCATGCTGCTCAAGCCTTATATACCATCGAAAGTTCATCATTCTTATTTCATTAACAATCATAAAAATTATTGAGCACCTATTCTATGCAAGACTTCACTCCAGCCTGTTTGGGGCCATCCCATGTGACCCTGTGAATTCATTTCTCATCTGTGAAGCAGCTACAGATTGGTGAGCTAACTTGAATGAGTGGCTACTGCTGATTCATGGCAGACCTAGACGTGAATTTTGGCACCTTGTCTCTAGGATCTGTGCTCTTAAAAGCAGTGGCCCACAGCTCCCCAAAGATACTCAAATGGATTAAGTTATACTTCAGCCTGTGTACCCCAGAATGCTTCAAGAGAACTGGGCAATGAGAGGGCCATGGTCACAGACACAGTCTGCTTCTGCCAGCAGCAAGAAGAAAAGTGGTTCTATTTTTCACATCATAAGGAAGTTCCACTTAAAATTTAGTTTGAATAATGTTTCTAGGACAAAAAAATCTGGAAAAAGTTTGAAACAACTAACAGCTTGCATTGTCTTTGACAGTCCTAGCTTATGGCACTGTTGATGGTGACTGCATGTAATTTTAAATTGTGTTAAATTTAGTCAGCTGAATTGTTACAATTTACATCCCTGAAAATAAACCACAATAATTATGTCAACATAAAACGCCATTTTTCTCTATTGCACTGTCCTGCGAGACATGATAATTTCCAGTTAGCAACAAGATTTTCCTGAGGATGTTATACTCCTATTGTTAAAAACCAAAGGAATCTGCGATATATAAAAATGTGGTGGGATTTGAGTAGGTGGACCTTCAGGTTAAGTGTACGTTTTGGTTGATTCAGTCCTGAGCGAAAGATTTTTGGGTACAGTGTATGAATTTACCATTCTGTGTTGGTGCATCAAAGCCCAAATCCAGCAACTTTTGGGGACACTGGAATTGCTGTCTTAATCATGAGTCCTCACAGTCCAGAGTCACAGTGTTCGCTGGTTAGTATGGGTCTCCAGGGTGGCACCTCTGGAAGACCCAAGCCCTTAGCCCACTAGGACTGTGCCTTGGGATTGTGGGAACCCGGTCTCTCCTTCCCTTTCTGCTTCTTGGCTGATGAGATAAGCTCACCCTGATTTGCTGCTGTCACCAAGTGCTTCACATTATGGTGTCACCTGACCTCAGATTCTTGAATAGGAACCTTCAGAAACAGGAGCCAAAAAATAAATAAATAAATCCCTTTCTGTAGCCTGGACAGCCTATTTGTTGCCTTAAGAAGTACTTTACTCTCAAAACAAATGTTCAAGTTTAGGTGAAAAGGCCTTTTGGCTAAGGGCTAGGTCAGTCAAGTTTGTGAAGCCACTCCAGGTATATGTTGTTTGTTTCCACCCTTTGTGCCTGGTCTGGAGCTGTCCTACCTGGGAGTGTCTGAATTTGCATGCTATGACGGATCTCTTGGCAGCCATGCCCACAGGAGTTTCATGTCTTTGCTTTGTCTGGTGCATCGCTGTATAAACCAGACACCAGGACTGGGCTGGGCTCTCCAAAGGAGAAGACCACACAGGGAACCAGGGAAGGAAGAATGGGGAGGGAGGGTGTGGGAGGGAGGAGGGAGGAGACAGAAAGGGGAAGGGAAAGAGAAAAAAAGGGAAAAAGAGATTAGAAGAAATATATTTTCCATCCTACCATAAAAACGGTGGCTTTAGTTGCAGAATTTCAGTAGCAAAGGGAAAGGAAAACATTTACTGGGGGTGACTGACACCCTCAGTCCTGGCTTCTATGCAGGCCATGGTGGCTCCCGGCCACACAGCCCCCAAGGCTCAGCTTGTGCAGTTGCTTCTGCTCACCTGTGTCTGTGGGCTCCACACATGCAGGGAGCAGTCAGATGGATGACATCCCTTGTCTGGCAGCCCCAAGTCACACTAGAATTTTCCAGGATCCTTTTCTTCACTTCCTCTTAAGAAAAAGCCCCTTCAGAAATACCAAGCAAGATTGCCTTTAGTTGCTCCATGAACACAGGAAATACTGTTTATTATATACAAAGAGCCAAAATAATTACAATCATTTCATTTTCTAAGTTTAATGGGAATATTGTTACTGGTGATACAAAAAGAGAAATCAGAAAACAAAAATCAAGTGCTTCTTGGAGATGCTCTGATTGGATGTTATTTTTGAAAGCTCTGGCAAAGACTAACCCTTTGCCTGGCAGGTAGAGTTGTAGTGTAAGGTGGAGGACCAGGTCCTTATGATTGTGTGTGGTAAGCATGGGTGGCCAGGGCTGCTGATCCCTGGGAGGGGAGGGGGAGACAAAGGGGCAGCAAAGCCTTCCCAGGTTCCCAGAAGGCTCTGAAAAACCTGCTCAGCATCCTGGTACTTGTCTCGCTCCCCATCATCCTCCATCCTCCTCCCTCTCTGGCAAATTCACCTTTGAGAAATGGAGCAAGTAACCAAGTTAAACTCTTAGTGGCAGCAGAAGAGGGTCCCCAGAGCCACTGCTTCTAGGTGTGATAGCCACCTCCAGACGTGAACATTAGTGTCCCCTCACCTCAATGGGCTGTGGGAAGCAGCTGTGATACAGTGAAGTGGTTTCCAGCATCTGGGCTCAGTCTCCCTATTCTATGACAGTGACCATCATGTCTGTACTGAGACCTCTCCGTGCCCTGGGGATGTGACAGTGTGGTGCCCACCAGCTAAGCAGCAGCATCAAAGGGTTTTACAGCCACTGGTACCTTGCAAGTGTCAGGCTGGGTTGGTTAGAGGAGCCAGACAGCTGCCCAGGCCTCCCTTGGACCTTGGCCATGGCTTCACTGGGGACTCTCCTTGCTGGCTAGTAGAGTAGAAAGTGCAGGATGGAGGGACAGGGACAGCTGGATGTGCAGGACTAAGGTAGGAGGAGCCACCTTGAGATCAGCTTGCAGATTGCCACTGAGATGGGATCAGAAAGGCCAGGGACGCCACAGAGCCATCAGTCAGAAGGCACATTAGAAGGAAATGGGGCAACTGACCTCAGCCACAGCTGTGTCTTCCTCCCTGTTGCCCCCATTCTCTTGCCCCTTAGTTTCCGATGGCCTGGAAATTCCTCCCTTTTCCCATCGGGTTGCTGTAATCAGGGCACATGGCTAAGGACACGGCCATGTGACACAGTCCTGCTGGCTCTTAGCACGTCTTCAGGAGCAATTTACCTGAGCAGCTGTGGCAACTGGCCAGTGTCCCTAGTACTGTTTCCTCAGCAGGACAGGCATGGGCCTGCGGTGGGGATGAATACTTCCTCTTGCTACAGTGATAAGCCTGCGTGCATGTGTTTGTGCAACTGGGGAATGTGGGTGATCAAACCCCCAGATCTTTCACACTGGATTATATCCCCAGCCCATTTTTTTGTCTTTTATTTTCAGATAAGGTCTTGCTAAATTGGTCAGACTGGGCTTCAACTTTCCATCTTCCTGCCTCCATCTCCCAGACACTGGGATTATCGGCATGTACCACCATACTTAGCCTCCTTATTTTATTTAGAGTACCTAGAATCTGAGTCCATTGGTCTGTTGCAACAGGCTGACAGGAAACGCCACCCTGTGCCACCACTCCCGGTTTACAGGCTTGCTTCTAACTCAATAACTTCCTTACTTTGTATCAAGAATCTGCAGTTTATAAGAAAGAACCTGGCCTCGTCCCTCCCATGGATTTTCCACAAATGTTTTTAAGTCTGGCTGATGTGGAATGGAGTGACATGGGCTAGACTCTGACTGGCTTGTGCCATCTGATGCAGGGAACATCCTTCCCTCGCTGCCATGGCCCTGGCTCCCCACCACCCTCTCTACCACTCCCGGCCCCGCAGAGCCATGCAGTGTGGACAGAGTCATCTCTGAGAGTTTCGTAATCTTCTATGCTGCAGGATCCCCAGAAAGCAAGACCAGGCCTTTACTTATGTGTCTGTTCCTAACTCCCAGCTTGGCATCTGAGACAAAGAAATACTTTTTGATTTGAAATTAATTGATTAGAAGTATGGCTGCTAAAAGAATATTTAAAAACCACTTGAAACTACATGTTAACAAATTGTACTTGAAATAAATTGTATAAAACATTAATAACTGGTCTAAAAATACCAAGGCCCTAATGATGTATAATCTACCCAACTTATAAGAAGATCTTATGTGGTTTGAAATTGTCCTTCCTTTGATAACTCATAAGTGAATCGATCTTAGGTGCAAATCCCTGGGTGGGTAGATGTTTCAGAAACAGGTAATGTATCACTTAAAGATTTGCAAGACAGGTGCTGAAGATGTAAAATGGAGAGGCAAGAATGGTGTTTAGGAAAAGCAGGGCACCTCCTAGCCTTTTTACAGGCGAGTAGGTGGGGCGCCCTGCTCTGTGTCCGCAGTGGTTGGAATGGATGCATGCAGAAAGGCTGGCAGACACTGGGCCATGGATTGGCTAAGTGTCTGCCATCCATCAATGGGCCCACACAATGTGCATTAATTAAGTGCCCGATGTGGATAAAACATTAGGCAGGGGATGTGAGGAGGTCACTGTGGTATGTGGCATGGCTTACCATGAGCAGCATGGAACAACTATAAATAATTTAACTCAAAATGTAATTAAACACTGAATTTCATAATGCTGATGTCATCGCTGGAGCAAGGCTTCCTTTATACCAGGTGCTGACCCATCTCAGCCAGGCCCTAGGTAAAGTGCAGATGGAACTCACACTCAGCGCCTACCCTCGAAAGATGACAGGGAGTCTAGGAGGCTGCTAAGGCAGCGCTCACTCCATGCATGCCAGTGCCCAGCAGGGAGACCTGAGGGCTGAGAGCTAAGGACTGGGTAGGATCTGCAGGACGTGGGGGCTCATAATTAGGGATGCAAAAGAGGGAAGGAGAGATGCAAGGGTGGTATCACTTGCTTCTGAACTGCGGCACCAGTAGTTGTGCTTTTTGGTGCTGAAAGGAATTGTCCTATGTCCCCATTTCACACGACAGGCAGTAGAAGAAGGATTGAGAGAAGGTGGCCTTTCATAACAGGAAGGTAAAACTCCAACGACCCAAAAAAGGCCAATGTAACTGTGACCTACAAGCATCAGGAACCAAGGCCCCGAATAACCCAGAATCCTTGTGTCCTTCCTGCTTTACAAAGAAAAGAAATGAGATCGCATCTGGTTTCTAACAGCCTCCTCAGTCAGGAATTAACTGTTCTAGAAGTGGAAGGTGAGGACTCTCACCCAAGAGATCTCGGACCTGGGAGAAACTGTCTCTGAGCAACCTGTATGAGCGACCTATGGACAAAGCTCTGGGACTGCCCAGCTCTTATCACCTCAAATAGATCTGCCACTAGCTGTGAAGGACACCAAAAAGCAGCCTTCATATAATGACAAAAAAGTAGTATGCAAACATATAAAGCAAAGAATAGGAGTGAATGCTTATCAGAAGCTAGTATGTACCATTGACTAAATTTGTGTTGTTGATTTCATCTTCAAAACAATATTGGTGCTATTTCCACTTCTTATATATAATAAAATTAAGGCTCAGAGAAATTAATTCGCTATACTAAGATCATACAACTACTCAAAGGATTTGGTCCATTCTAAAAGCCTTAACTTTCCGAACAATGCCACCAGCCTCTAAAAATAAGTGCATTAAACAAAGCTTGTGACATGGGAATGATTTGGGCAGTTTCCACTTGCTTAGGAAAAGTCACTAGAGGTTTATTGTTATTATTATTATTATTATCACTATTTTAGTTCATGTTTGCAGTACATAATGTTTACATTCCCTATGTGGGGTGGGTACATGTATATAACTCATCTTGATTCCTTTTTTCATCCCCTTTCCCTCTCTGCCTCCCCTTTCTTTCATCTCTTGATCCCCTTCCCATTTGAGAAAGATCTCTCTCCTATTTCCTATTACTTATTTTTTAGTTTGCTCTTAATTTTCAATTTGCTGTGCCATGCTTCACAGCTCAGTTTAAGATGGAAATAAGAACTGTCCAAGTCCCAGTCTTTCTAATACTAAAAGTAAGATGGAGTCACAGTAAGACTTCTATTCTTGAAAATGTGGGGAAAAAAATATGGAAAGGACCTGCTATCATCAGATGCACCGAGGACACCTGCGTTGTTTCTAATTTGTATAGCAACACTTGGACACCAAAGATAGTTCCTGAGATTATTTTTTTAAGTACTGCACTTATACATATTGTATATATTCTGATTTGCTGACAGAATATATTTGCAATGTGCAGTGAGTTACCAAATACCTGCAATTATCTCCCTGTCTGTACCCTAGCCTTGTGCGACGGGACCTTTATACCAGAAAGTGCATTGCTTCTCCTACCCAGTGAACTGGAAATGGCCTTATGACTTATTTTACCTATGAGGATATGACAAGAAAGGGGGCAATGTGTGCTAGTGCTGAGCTTCTGCAAAAAAGAGCCTTGTGCTCTTCCTTTCTCTTTCTTATTGACCTTTAACTGATCTCTAGAAGCACCATCTCTTGCAGAAAAAGGGTGACCACACACACACAAGAAGACACCAAGATAATTCTCAAAGAACTGCCTGGCTAAGATCCAGCTAAATCACTATCCCATTAGATTGGGAGCCAAATAACTGCTGGTCTTCCCAATTCTGGAGTGGATCACTAGGCAGCAAAGACTGACTCATACCTACTTAAAACTAATTATTTTTTTCAGTCCCTCCAGAGTTGAATTTGATTCTTTGGGACATTTAGACAAAGGTAAAAGGAAGTGGAAAGCAAGACTGAGAGTTCCCCAAAGTAGCCTAAGGTCTAGTTGATGATTACAAAAATTGCACATCCCCAATAAGTAATGAATCAAGCAAGACAGTAGATAATTGTGCTATAAAGCATGCATCATGGTGCGTCCAGAAAAGGCAGAGATAAGTAAATGGAAGAAATCAATTTATTTTCTTACCTAGAAGTTTTTCAATTTCTACTAACATTGAGCATCCCAGCAGCTAACTCTTCCTTTGGGGAAAAGTTGGGCAATAATTGCATGACTAATAATGACTAACTCAGTGATATCCAGCAGCCTGTGGTATCTACCCAGTTTCATTTGCTTAGGTTTGGCAAGAGCAGATACACACAAAGTACTCAGATTAATAAATATTAATGTAGAGGAATTTTAAGCCCTTATTTACTTCACACCATCTGCATAATACCCTCTCAGGTAAAGCTAGAGAAAGCTTCATAGAACTTGCAGTCCAACAAAATCTCCACACGCAAAATGCGCTGGATACAGGCAAACCAAACAAGAAATGTTGAATTTCTTTTTCAGAAAAACCACAGAAGAAATTTTATAAAGTGTGACAAAGGTATCAACGTCTCAGGAATTCACCTCATTTCCATAGAGCACCCCTGAGAGAGAAGCATCCCAACTTCTTCTGGGAGATGTTCCTTCCCCTCCCCCCCCTTCCCCCAGCAGTGTTGTGGTAAAGACATGTTGCTATTTCCACCCAAGCACCAAAAGGATGGGGCATTACAGGAGCACATAAACAGGAAAATAATGCAAGCCAGTGAACTAGAAGCCATTAAACAAGGTCTCTGATTGTCAACTGTTGATCTTGAGAGACCCAGAAGGATTTCAGTTCAGATTACATTTGCAAAGAAAGTGAACTCTCAAGAAGAGGAATTGTGCTTGTCAGTGACACTGATGTGTCCAACGTTCCTAAAATAGTGCCACACTGGTTATCTCTCCAAAGCCTCAGGTACTCAGGGACAGGGCTTTGGGAATGTGATTGGATTAGGGGACTTACAGTTGACTTGTTCATAAGAAGTAGGACCTGGAAGGATGAGGCAGTCGTTGTGGGTGTAATCTGGAGGGACCCATCTCTCTCCCTGGCTCTTCCTTTGACTTTCTCTGCTTCCTGACCACAGTGACATGAGCAACTTTCTTCTGTCCAGGCCCTTCCACCATGCTGCCAATCATGGAAGGCCTGAAGTTTCTAAAACATGAGTCAAAATCAACCTCTCCTCCTTAAATTGCAGTTGTCAAGTGTTTTCTCCCATCAATAAAGTGACTAAGACACAGCTACATGATAAGCATTCAGCAAACGCCATGCAATAACATTCTCTCTGCACCCATGGGACAATGATATTTGTTCCTCTTTCTGAGTTCTGGACATTAAGAACATTCAGATGTAGTCTCAAAGACCTAACTAGTGAAACATTATTTTAACAATCATTCTTGTCAAAATACATCTCCTAACAGTCACTAGCACATATTTCTATCTGTCCTTAATACATAAATGTATTTATTATATGACAAATATAATTTTTACATAATAAGTTAAAAATGATATATTATTAATAAATAGCCTTAAAAACTGGCTGGCATTGTCAAAGAAAAGTAAAGTTCTATCACTACCTTATTTCAAAAATAAAGTATGATCAAATATCAAAATGTAAAAAAATGCAAACTGTGCAAAACTCAATGATATATTTATAAACTTGGTTATATAATTGAGCCTGAATTATGTTGCCCTGCTGCTTCTCATCACAAATGTCAGAAAACATTCTGAAAAGATTAATACCTTTGAGCATAAAATATTTAAATTTTTACACTGAAAACCAACAATAAACAAGGTGAAAATGAAAATTTACGTTTTTATCTTTTGTAACCCAATGTCTGCTGTGCTGTGTTTCATGCAGATTGATTGAAAAACAAAAAATGAAGTCACAAAGTGAAAAGCAGGCAAGGGACACACGAGGACAATCCATCAAAGAATCTCCAGTAGAGGAGAGACACGTCATATTTCTTTTAGTACCAGTAAGGCTAGAAATTGCAATACTGATTTGCCTGTCGGGGTCGCAAGTATTTTTAAAAATGACAAAATCCGGAATTGACAAAGAGATAGAGGTTGAACACACACCTAAGGATCAGGGAACATAAATACAATCTTTCTAAATTATTCAATAGCTAAGAGCACTTGATGGCCCAACAGCAGTTCTTACCAACATATATCCCTCACACACACACACACACACACACACATGCACACCTCCTTTGCACTCTCAAGAATAAATGCTAAAATATCAGAGATTCATAAGGAAAGAACACAAACATATTTCTAAGTGCCTCAGACTGAGCCCACCTCTCATGGCTGTGCAACTATTTCACTCCTGCAAAGAGAGTTGGTTTTTCCTTCCTTTACCCTATATGTGCTGTTGGGTCTTGAAGAAATAAAAAAATCACACATTGCTCTTCTGAAAATCTGCCTCCTCTGTCCTTAGCTGCACAAAGCTTGAGCCTAAGTTGTGAACAGATCATTTAAAAAGCCTCAGTGAAATGTGCAGCCTTACTGGTGTTCATCTTAGGCAAAGGGATGCCTTACTTTTCCCAGTGACATCTTATCCATCCAGTTTGATCCCTTTATACATATGTTAAGGAAAACATATACAGACCTGAGGAAATGCCAGTTTCTTCTTTGTATCAGGATTTTGATGATTTTAATTTTATTCTCTAGATCACTTTCTGTTTTTAGATAAATATGTAGTTTATATTTAATTTTAATAAACATGTAATTATTAATTTCCTGAGACTGCTATAATGCGATTCCACAAAGTAGATGGCTTAAAACAAAACAAATTTATTCTCTCGTATACTGTAGGTTAAGAGTGTGAGATCATAATGTCAGTAAGGGCAAGCCTCTCTGAGATTCCTGTTGAATCCTTCCTGGCCTCTGGCCAGCTCCTGACCCCGGCCCCCAGCGCTCTATAATACTCACCTGCAGCTGCATGACTCTAACTCCTGCATCTGTGCTCCTGGCATTTTCTGTGTATCTTCCTCTAAGAACACCAGCCATGCTGGATTAAGAGCCCATCCTACATTTTAACTAATCACACCTGAAATCACACTAGTTCCAAATAATGCCACACTCTGGAGGACTTGGGGTTAGGACTTTAATATACCTTTCTTATCTATTCAACCATACACAATGGAACTTTGACTTACTGACTTAATTCATTTCCAAAGGCTGGTTGTAACTCAAGTTGTCAACTGAAGGCTCGGGTTCTTCTATACCTCTTTCAAAGTCTCTCTTTATACAAGCAGACCCCAGTGTCCTGAGAGAGACAGTGGCCCAGGATTTCTCAGTTAATCCCATGCCGGAAAGGAACTCTTTAAGGGTTAAATCTGTGTCCGAGACCATCTAGAAGCACAAGCAGCCAATATTCAGGTTGTAATTCAAGACTTTGATCATAAGTTAAAACCAAAATTCTGGTCTTAAACCAAGTTGTTCAGGCTGATTGTAACAATCAGGTTGATTGTAACTCAAAGGTCCATTGTATGTGGCATGTTAATAATTAGGAAACAATATTTCCCAAATTGCTTCTATGGTATACCATAGACTAAGGGGTTGAAGAGGAGAACAAAGAAAAGAACTATTAGCAGTTCTCCATAATTCCTTGTCATAGGTGAATGGACAAATTCCTCAAAAATGCAACTTAACAAAGCTAAGTCAAGAAGAAATATTGGAAAATCTGAATAATACTATAACCACCAAAGAAACAGAATCGGGGGTAAATATTCCCCTAAAAACGCACACATTTCTCCATCAGTACATTACATTCTTCCCACTTTTAAGGACTATATCATCCTGACCCTAATTATACTGTGTTAGAGAGTAGAAAAAGTATTTCTAGCTCATTCTGTGAGATCACCAAAACTCTGACACAAAAACCAAATAAAGAGAATACAAGGAAGGAAAATATTAGATCAGTTTTTTCATCATCTTAAATATCAAGTGTTTCAGAATTTTTTCCAAAATGATATCCAGTGATACATTACAAAAATATAACCATATAGTCTATCCTTTAATTTCAATTAACAATTTTAAATTTAATTGATACAGGAGATGAGCTATGTGAATTCTTGGGAAACCCCACTTGATCATCATTGATTATTTCAATATCTGCCCAAAATTGTGAAAACCTTTGACTCCCATTCGTAATTTCAACTCTCAGAGATCAACATTAACTACACAAACGATGTCAATCAGAAGCCATATCAGAAATCATTCTTAATGGTGAAATGACAATGGAAAGAATTTGCCTTGCTCCTGATTTCCTCATTGCTTCTATTCAGTGTTACAAGGAAGTCATAGGTAGTAAAACAACACCAGAAAATAATTAAAATGATAAGATTTGGGGGAGAAATTGTTGTATAATTGTAGTTGTCTTCATTTAAAACCCAAAAGAATCTATAGAATAATTGTATAGATAATTAAAAAGGTAGAGCAAGTTGGCTGCCATTGGATCAACATAAAAATTATTTACATGCCTGATAATGTTCTCTTTTTTCAATCTGGGTGACGACTAAATGGATGTTTTCACTTTCTAAAAGTCTATCAAACTGTAAACTTTTGAATTGCATTGTTTGTTGCTTACAGTTTACAGCTCAATGAAAGTTTACTTGTTAGTCTTCCCCAGACACCATAATTAACTGTGAAATTTTTTTCATGCCCTTGGCCAATGATTACAGAAATATCCCTACCATCAACACTTCCATTATACTTTTCTTGGAGAACATAGTGGTAACTATTGGAAGAACGCAAAATGCTCTTATTATATGGCAAGGGAATCCACAGATTTTTGAGGGATTATAGCAGAAGACTTTCTGCAAATACTGCCCATGGACTGTTGTGAGACTTGCCAGCAGGGGAACACCACTGCATGCCCAACTTGACTGGAGAGTGGTCACCGGAGCATCTGTGCAGGAAGCAGAACCTGGAAGAGGGGAAGGTGAGCTGGATGTGCTGTTACTGAGGCTTTGGCTGCTTCCATGGGGATCTCTGGAGCTGGGAAAAGCCTTCAGGGTTTTCTTGAACTAAGACAAGTGTGGGGCCAGGACTTGTACCTTCATATCACCCACCAGTCATTGGATGCAGTTTGCCTTCAGCCAGTGGAGTAAACTTAGTAAAGCAACTTTCTTTGACCACAGGCAATTCCTAGGAAGAACTGACTGGGAAAGGTTACTAGGTAACAGTTCAGGCCCCTGGGGGAAAGGGTCCCTTGTTTTGTGAGGGGACCTGGGAACTGCACTATAGATGCACTATAGCCAATAATTCAAGTACCATCTTAGGCACTTCTCTGTTTTGTACCATTTGGCTGGGGGTGGAAGTCTGGGAGCTTTCTTTCTTTCCCAGTTGAGTTTCTGTCAGGCTTTCCTAACAGTGGTCACTAGAGTGACTAGTGACTGGAACAGAAAGAAGAATGATGCTTCCTGCTGATTTTTTACTCTTGGATAATCTACTTCCTACTCCTACATCATCCACTTCCTGTTCCTGAATCACCTGCTTTCTCTTTCCTTCCTGATCCTGTTGGTTTTCTGTTTTTGTCAGTATCACTGTTCATGCTCCTTCACCTTGTCAGTAGCACTTGTTTCAAAAGAAAGAGTCAGGGGTAGTTTCTACAATACCAGCCCCCCGGCGCCCCAAGGTGGCCAGTTAAGGACCCTTCTGAGAAAGCCAGCTCCAGCCCAGAACTGTCTCCTTCTGGAATTCCTGTTCCCTTCCTGGAACAAATACTTTCACACTATTGTTGATTTTCTATACAATTAATTTTCATATACCAAAAAAAAAAAAGATTTTATAAAATCACCTTGTTCATGATGCTAATTGTTTAATAATTTTAGTCAAGGGTTCAAAATTATCATGTGTAGGTTCTGAGCTACTTTCCTTATTGAAACTAATCAAGTGACTTACTGGCTGTTTTCATTTGCCTAAATAATAATGTAACGGGCAAGTAGAGTTAGAGTAGATGGTGTGCATGCTCTGAGATGTGACAGAAATAGTTATAAGGATAATTTATAATTCTTACAACAATAAAGACATGAGTTTAGACACTTTAAAATGGCAGGGTCTCATTAAAAAGTAGATTGCATTTTAATAACTGCAGACAATTATAGTTTGGCTGACATGTCATTTCATATCTGAAGAGCCAATTTAAATATCTATAGAAAGATCATAAATATCTATTAAAAGCCTTCTATATACCAGAGTAATACTTTAATAAAAATCATCAGAGAGTTATTCTCTCAAGTATTTTTCAATCTAGTTTATTAAGATATACTTGATATATTAAAACTGTCCATACATCTCAATGAGTTTGGGGATGAGTATGCAACCATGAAACTAATACCAACAAGTCCATAACCATATCCAACACTTCCCAAAGATTCTCTCCTTTTAGTTTTATTATTATTACTTTCATGTTAATAACACTTAACATTTACCCTCATGCTAAATTTTAAGTTCTCGGTATGGTATTGTTAGTTATGGGCTCTGTGCTGTATTTATACAATTTATTTCTCTTGAATAACTAAAATTCTGCACCCTTTAACTATTACCTCTCTGTTTCTTCCCTCCAACCCTGACAACCATACTTTTTTGAGTTTAACTATTTTAGATTTCACATATAAATAAAATCATATAATATCTGCTTTCTCTTCAACCTTTCTTAAACGTGGGACCTCTTGTGATAAGCAAGAAATTTTTATCTTTTCTCCAGTATCTTGTTGTAATCTATATATCACTTGGGAATACTAATCAAGTAGTAAACACTTGATAATTTTTAAAAGATGGCTATGTGGTTCACTGAGTAAAGGAAACATTTAGCTAATCTTGAAAGCATGAATTACTCAAGCCTACAAATAAATCCTAATGGATCCCATTTGGACATTAAATGTTGATGTATTCATAATATTATTATGTAATATCTGGCACTTGGGACTCAGTTCAATTCAGTATCTGACAGGTAAATGTTTTGCTCTGACTCTTACTATCCAACCCTAAAAATAGCCCTGCAAGGACACTGTTATTATCCCCATGTTTGTAAGTGAGGAAATTGAAACCAACAGACCAGAAAGTAACTTATCAAAAATCAAGTATCAAAGCTAATCATTTGTCTTTTATTCCTAAACAAGGGTGGTAGTAGTGAAATTCCCTAAACAAGGCAATGAAGTGCAAAATATGTAGATGCTCAACTCAAAATGTTCAGAAAAATACTTCCTGCCAGTTGACCCCTGCCTCTCTGCTCCATGACTCCTACTTCTTACCCCACTCCAGGCTTAATGGATGTGGACACTCTTATCTACACATATGCTAGGTAGATAGTTCACATAGCATCTGTGATAGCTAATGACCCAGCCTCAGGTAGACTTGCCAGGCAAAAAAAGTTTAATGGTCCCTGGAAACTTGAAAATAAGACAAAAAATGCAAAGTATTTGAATTCTAAAATCCACACCTAACAGATCAGAATTCAGATATGCTACATAATCATCACAAGACAAAATAACTCTTGAACTGAAAAGACCATAAGATCTAAATATATAAATTAACTCTAAACAAATAACCTGAGAATAAGAATGATAAAGTCATCTTAGACAAAAGACAGAATCCCTATGAAGGTGCTGAGCAGAGAAGAGGAGATTTACACAGGGGATATTTTCCACGTATTTATGCAATACAGGTATACATGCATACTGACCACGCAATTATGTTGCTGATTATTCCACTGACAGAGGTCTTCCTATGTTATAAAGATGTCCGAGGCTACTTTACTTAAAGAACAGATTTTAATGAACAATTTTTATTGAAAGTAATACTTGAACAAATATTTAACATGTAACACATTATTGAAAGACCTTGATCCGTCCCTTATCCCATTCCCAGAGATAACTATTGTTACTCATTTATAATTTTAATCTTTTGTTGGCTCTCCCCATATTGTTGAATAACATGTTGACCACCATTTATTGATTCTTCATTGCCTTTTACATATGATAGCTAAGGATTTGGGATGCATGACCAATTTCCATCTAGCAAGTTATTACAATTGCCTCACTAATTCTAGTGATAAGCTCTAATTAGTTCTTCTAATTAGCCTCATTTGAAGTTGTCTTAGATCTCTGTTTCATTGTCCTCTTTTGAACCCATATTTATAGCACTTTATTTGAATCATTCTATTCTAAAATATTATCAAGATTGATAATATTTATTCTCTATTTTATCCATAATTAAGCCTTCTAGGTTGTGTCTATAAATGCATCCTAAAATCTTAATAAAAATAATGCAGTCATGTTATGAGAACTACTACACAGAGTTCACTCTGTTGCAATAATTGCTTAAACCCCTTGTCTGTAGAATCAAAGTGAATATAGTTCTTGTCCTGATAGTTGACTAAGGCCCCAGCCACACAGCTTAGTTTAGTTGACATCTAGATTGTAATTTACTTGTATAATTTTTCCCTGGAATTTGAAGTGAACTTTGTCTTCGGGTAAGGAACCCAAGTCCTTGTCACAATATTACTTATACTTGCTCTCTGTATGGATTGGAATCCATTCTACTTCTGTCTTACAGAGCTCCTTGAAACCCAAGACTTCCTACTCTATCTGGATACTTGCTAGATGGTTTTTACAACATGCAACTTGATAGATGGTTTTTGTGACATGCAAATCAAATGTCATCCTAATCTCTTTTCAGTCAGCTTTTGTGGCAGCCCTATTTGTTGATTCTATGCTGTTGGAGTCCTGTTCAGGAAGTCTTTACCTGTGCCTATGGCTTTAAGTGTTACCCCTATATTTTCCTTTAGCCAAGCTTCAGGTCTTCTACCTAGATCTTTGATATACTTTTATTGCTCTTTTTAGTGAGCTTTTGGGTTAGCATTTCTCTTTCTGAGGACCGGCATCTTCCATTTTTTTTCATCTTCACATTTGGTTTATCAGGGTATGAATTCAAAAGACTTCCTCCCAAAGCCTTTGAAAGGTAGAATTTTTTTGCTCTTGTAGCTGAAAGTCATGTTATTTTGCTGTCAGGCATGATTGTGCTCTTCCTGATACAGATTCTGGGTAAAGAATAGTTTTCCTAAAAGATGTTACATACTTCTCCACTAGTTTCTTGCTGATGAGACCTCTGACATCTCCAAGAGCCTCGTATTTGTAGGCTTCCTGTTGCATCTATTCTCTAAAAACTGGTCATCGTCTTCTCCTAACCTGACATTCTAAAACCCTAAATGTTATCGAAGTGTGCATGTCTCTTCTGTTAGCCCTCTTGATCCTTGAAATCCTCCCCCACATTGAGTCTTATTTGGGTTCAGATGATTTGTGATATTATTTATTTGGTTACTGGCTCTTTCTATTCCCTTTGGTTTCTCTTTCTATATCTTGTATTAATTAAATATCAGACTCTTTAGATTAAAACTCTGGCCTTTTTCCTTTTTTCACAGGTTTTCCCTCAATCTCTTTTGTGCACAGAATTCCAGATGATCTCCTTTGCCTTTGCTTTGAATCCTTGCATTGAATTATTAATACTTCCCCTAAAACACTCTTATTTGAACATCCAAGAGCTAATTCTTGCTTTCTAATTGAATCTTAGAAGTAAAAAAAGTAGAGAGTATTGTGTTTAGTTTTGTAGATGCTTACCTTATGCAAGATGTGAAATTTCTGTTTCCTTTCTCTCATCCATTCATTGTTCCATTCATTGTTCTGTTTGGCTCCATCCTTCTTGTTCATGTTACAGGATTGCCTCAAGTGTTGGCTTTTCTTCTTGTAGTTTTCCTTTGTAGATGAGGCACAGTGGAGGTCCAAACCAAGGTATGCAGAGCTTGTGAAGAAGCTGCCACGTGGGCAGGACAGGTGGCACCATGAAGATGGTCTAGCATGTGGGTCACATTGTGTTAGGAAAGCCACCTGTCAATACCAAAGCCAATGAGAAGGCCTACAGCCTACCCTGCCTGGACCTATCATTGCAGAATTCGCAGGGCCTCAAAAATGGAGTGCTTTCAGCAATGGGGTTTTTAGAGTCCAAACACCATGACCTCCTGTCCTGATCTTCAGTGCCCTTTTTTCCCCTACACATAATCTTCTCTTTCCTTATATCTTCCAAGAGAATCACTTTTTCTCTGAGAGGAGGAACCTCTTGCTTTCCTCACCTTATTACCCGCCCATCTGCAGTATAGTGCTTGCACACAGCAGGTCCACATTAAATAAATGTCAAATGAATGAACAGATTAACACAAGATGCAGGACCAGACAGGTCTCCATGCTAACTGGAAATCTTTCTGAGATAAATAGTTCTTTATGTATTATTGCTCTTCATTTGAGAATCACGGCTTGAGTCACCATAAAATCACAAATTTTAATTCAGGAGAAAACAAGAGAAATTCATGGCTGAAGGCACATTCTTGATGGAAGATGACCTCTTCAGAAGGGGGGAGGGTGTTTAGATAAGAAGCCTACACATTTCTGTTTATTTTAAATCAGAGGCTACTCTTTTTCAGGTTACTGATTCAATAGTTAAATCTAATAAAGTCAGAATAAGGTAAAGGAGCTACCATGGGCAGCTGCACCTTTACTTCGTTTAAAACAATACAGAGTTTGGAACCAAAACCTAAATAATTTGACCATTAGCCTGCTGAAATTCAATTATCAAGTGTTCTTTAGATTCTCGACAATATGGAGAGTGAATCCAGGAAAGAGAGTACATTTAAAATATTAAACCTTAGGACTTGCTAGCTTTTAAAGCACATTTTCTAATGGAGCTCTTTAAAAGCCAGGGAGGCTATGAAAGAAAACACAAAGCAAAGAAAGGAAAGTCTCTGCTCATGGTCTGCACTCACAGTGCTTGCTGTCTTGGTGGCAGGCCAGGGCACTTAGCTCTTGCTGCCTGGGTGAGTTTGAGCTTCACACACCAGGATCTGGACGGCAACTCATCCACACAGAGGTCACACTGAAACTCCTTATTCATGCCTGGTTTGTGCGTGTCTCAATTCCATGAAGGCAGGCTCCAGGGTCACCCTGGGAAGAGCTTTTCAAAGCCATTCCTGTCGTCTTCTCTTTAAACAGGAGGGCTTGGATGAGTGGAAAGCAACCCTTTGCACATACTCCTTGGTTTCTGCTGAATGAAATCACCAGTTTCTCAACATAACACTGAAACATATAGCAGGGAGAAGAGTTTTTCCTCCTACACTCAAACCAGAAGGAAGCATCAGGAGACTCAGAAGACCCCAGGGAAGAAATTCAATTACCGGCAATAATGAAGGCAGTTGAGCCAATCAAGACCCAAGGCCTGGTGGCTTCCAGAAGGTGAGCCACAAATGAGGGAAGGGCCAAGAAAAAGTCTGAGCTCCAGTTGCTCTCTGGCTCACGTCCCTGTGAATTCCATCTGTGCATTCCACAGCCAGGACTCATTTGCAGAGAAATTACATTTAAAGAGTTACTTCATCAAGGACTGCTCGACTTTGACAATGGTGGTTGGGTGTCTGAAGTCTCCGTAAGACCCTAGCACCCAACTCTGACTGTACTGTCTGATGCCGCCATGTTATTCTTGTTCTCAGAAGCACTGATGATAAAGTTTCTATCATAAAAGTCTTTTTTGCCTCAAAAGAACTATCTCTAGGAGATTGTCTAAATTACACACACTTGGCTATGATTGATGATTCCTGAGTTCTCAACTATGCTAGGAGGTCTAAATTCTCAGTTGGTTATTTACTCAAAAAGAGGTCTCTGATAAATGGCATTCTCTTTGAAGTTACAGGTAGGTAATAATGGGGATTATGTGGTTAGAAAGAAATAAAGCATAAAATTAACAAGACAAAAGCAAGCCTAGATCTGGAATTATTAGGAAAAGCAGTGAGAGCTTGGGGGAGAGGAATGGCAACTTTAAATAAAGAGTTCCTAGAAGTTCTGCTACCACATCAGGACCCCAACAATCTCTAAAGCACTTCCCCAAAGTCAGAGGGGCAGACCTCACAACTACTCTGGCTGGAGACATCAGAAAAAAAATCATCCCAAATGGATCATTTCTACCTGCCAGGTAATGCCAGAAATCACTGAAGATTGAAGTTAAGATTGAACAGCAGTTTGTCTCACCATTGTCTCTGACCATTATTGAGTCGGGTCACTTATTCTCTCTATGGCACAGTTTTAGCAAGCTCTTATACTGTATGATGGCTGAGTATTAAATTCTATGCTAGTGCAAGAATTTATTGTGCAAAACTTTAACTGTAGGGTTCTTTTGCCCTCTAACACTGTCTGCAGAGAACTAGTCTTATGTAATTTTGTTGGGGTCATTGAACACTATCTATCTGCTCCTTAGTGATGGTCCTTTGGCTTCCTCACATCCCACAGAGATGACGTGCACACAAGTCAAGTAGATTCACTAAGGGAGACTGAGTACACAAAAGCTAAAAGAGGGAGGGTGGCATGGTTAATTTCATGTTTTAACTAGGTCATGGAAACCCAGATATCTAGCCAAACATTAATCTGAGAGTATCTAGAAGCAGTTTTTGGATGAGATTAACATTTTTATTGGTAAACAGCAAAGTAGACAGTGCTACCTGATATAGTTAAGCCTTGTTTAATCACTTGGAGACTTAACTAGACCAAAAAGTCAGACTCTCCAGAAAGTAATGGGAATTCACACCACTCCACCAAGCTGTCTTACTGTTTGAGCTGGGACCATGAGTAATGTAATGCATGTTGTGTGTTATATGTGAAGGGTGTGCATGTGAGTTGTAAATATAGTATGTATTGTGTGTTTTGTATCACACAGCACCTGTGGGACTGTGTGTGTAATATGTGTGTTGTACATGTGGTATGTAGTAAAGTGTTTTGTGTGTGCTATGTAAAGTGTGTTGTATGTGGAACATGTGAATTGTGAGTGTAGTTTGTAGTATGCTTCACATCATCACATGGGGAATGGATGTAGGGTGTGTGGTCTATGCGGTGTGTGATGTCCTGTGTGATATGTGTGTGGCATGTGTTATATGTGTTATGTGTGTTGCAGTGGATGTGGGACCACACATGACAATGAGGACGAGCTGAGCAGGTCTAGGGGACACTCCAGGCTGCGTCCTGCACTGTGCCCCAGGAGCCCCCTCTCAGTAGCCATCCCAAGCCCAGCCTTGGCAGCAGGCCATGGCCACACGCTTGTGAGTGACGGAGCACATCAGAGGCCATCAGCCTTCTTGGGTGCACAGATGGACGCACAGGCAGCAGTCTGTACAGCACTTTGCAAAACAAGCTGCAAAAGCAGTATCACGCTGAGATGTGGGCAGTCAGAACAAACACGATGGGCAGAGATAGCCTACCACCTCACCATGGACACCAAATTCACATATTCACCCAGCCTCCAAAGGCCCTGGATATCAGAGCCCGAGAAGTCTGTCCAAGCTCGCACTTCCCTGTCCTGACCTACGAACAACCTGTACCCTGCCCAAGCTTTGGTCCATTTGGGAAATCAGTTGCATTCACCTTCTCTCTACAGGCCTTCGCCAGCTTCTTTTCTCTCTTGAAAACTGCATAGCAGGCCAAACTGTCACCCTTTGTGCTAAGTGTCTCCCAGTCCCCTCAGAAAACCCCTACAGTTATCTGCCCACATGTGCTACCCCAGTGCTCTCCTCCCTCTCTGTTCTGCACACACTGTCTGTTCCTAGGGCCACTTCCTGCATGTGCCCCCTACACCTGAGACCAAGCATATGCCAAAGGCACTGTGTCTCCAGCTCTTCTAATGGCCCCAGACCCCCACTGGGCCCCAGGCTGAGCCTGCAGGCTCTAAGGGAATATGGAGAGGTCATCACTGCAGGACCAGTTTCCTCCCAGAGGAAGGTCCTCTTCCAGCCACCTCGTCCACCTCCCAAGTCAGACTCAGATTCAGGACAGAGTCAACATCTTCCCACAGGGACCCAGAGGTGGACTTGTCTCCATCTCTGTGAGGAACGTGCCACAGAAGGCGCAAGTGTCTAGAAGGCTCACCTGCTGCTTTGTCCTGGAAAGGGACTGCCAAGGAGCAAAAAGGCACAGTGGAAATGGGAAACAAGCCACACCTTTAACAGGTTCATCTACAACAGGGGGCAAAAATGAGGGATGACTACAGGGGTACTGCAGGAAAGAAAGGGGGACCCTGAGGGCTCAACTAACTGTACTCAGTGGGCCTTAAATGACACCACAGCTGGTCTCTCCTACATGAAGAAGTAAAATTAATGAGACAGGCTGTCTTCCAAAATTGGATGGCATTAGATACTCTAGTAGCAGCACAGGGGGGTACTTCTGCAATTGTAAAAACTGAATGTTGTGTATACATTCCTGTTCTTCTGCTGTTATCTCAATAGCTGATCAAGATACTAGACCACAAATCAATGACATGTCAGACTCTAAAATTCCCTGGACTTTATCCTTATCCTTATGGGAAGCCATAACTAGCACCTCTTAGTGGAAATCTTTGTTAGCTGTTCTTATAATTATCCTATTGATTCTATTATTTGGCCCATGCATACTTAATTGTTTCTTTGATTTTGTCTCCTGCAGACTTAAAACTGTATGCCTGCCCAAGATGAAAATGCCTGGTGTCTATCTCTGACTGCTAATCAACAACTATGATCCTCTTCAGCCTGAGAAGCCAGGTTGGCCATTGCCCATTACTCCCTCATGGCAGTTCAGGGTACTTCTTCAGAGCAGGGATTGCTATGGGCAGCTGAGTTAGATAGAAATATTATAGGAAGTCAGACAGGGCTAGGTCCTCAAAGGAGCCAGTGTAGAAGATCAGATTCCTTGCAACTGTTGGGGAGACAGACACCTTGTACTCTGGGCCAGACCTCAAGACAAAAGATGAAACAAATACACGTATACCCTAATGATAAATATCAGGAATTGATATGCTAAACAGGTATCCATCACCTTGAGGGAGCTACAAGGAGCTACTACCAACCCGATCCCCTACAGGCAAAGGCACTATTCTGTATTGATGCCTGCTTGCTAAGTGACTAGCTTCCCCATTTGATCCCAATTTAATCAATTTTACCTGAGCAATCACACTCCTAATTTTATTGTTTGACCATAGTTCTGTCCCACCTCATGCTCACCTTGTGAGCTTTCATTTTTCCCAACCTTGGGTTTGCTTCCTCTTGTGGTTTTGCTCTATAAAAATTCCCAGAAAAGATAGAATCCTTGGCAACCCACTCAGGACCCCATCTGTCTCTCTCAGACAGAAGCTTTCTTTCTCTCAATAAATATATTCCATTTGTAAAAAAAAAAAAAAAGAGAGAGAGAGAGAAAGAAACAAAGAAACACACTCAATCACAGGAGGGGCCACTGGTTGGGTACTGTGGGACAATTGTTGCTGCAAGTCCTAGTAAAATGACAGGAACTGCCACATAATACCCTTCCCCCTTAGGAAGTGCTGCATAAGACATCATCTGTGAGGCTGTCCAACAGAGAGCTCTTGTCCAAAGTGACACTAGACTTGGAGATTCTGTGACTGGACAAGTATTCCACAGAATCTCAGTAGCCATAGAGAAGTAAAACCACAAAGGGAGCCTCAGGTCACCAATTCTCCCTCTCCACCTTGACCCAGGACTGCCCCTGATTACCACAGCCCATTACCAAAGATGCCCAAGACCCATGGGAACTTACAGGGCATCTCTGAATGCCACAAGTGTTCAAGGGAGACACAGCCAGCTGTGCCCCTGCCTTGCACCACGTATACTGTTGGCCAAGGCAGCTGACATCTTTAGCATCACCACCTCTGTCTTGTCATTGTCACACTGAACTTGAAAGATTACTGTGACAAAAAGCAAATACACAAGGAAATCAGTGTGAAGCAGGACACAGGAGGCAGATTTAACTCTTTGGCTGAGTGTCAAAAATGTAAATACCCCCAAAGTCAGTAATTACCATTAAAAATTAATATAGTGATATGCTGTTTTGCAATTTGTCAATTTGTTAAGATATAAATGCTTACTAAGTTGTTTGAACATAAAACCTTAATGAATACAACATTTGGTTACTTCTTTTGGCCAAAAAAAAGGGCAGAGTGTCTTGTACACAAAGTTGCATACCATAACATTTTGTGGTGAGGTGGCCTCACTAATCTCCTTCTGGAGAAGTTGTAGATTTCTCCTAGTGGTGCTTCTTCTCTGGAAAGGTCGCTGAGACATCAGCACACAGGGCAGCGGCACCTTGGCTCTGTTACAGGACAGACGAGGCCAAGCCTGCCACTGGAAGGGGAACTCAGTGGGGTGCAGCCACCACCTCATTTCTCCCATGGGTCCCACCTTCCCCAAGCACAGTCCCTTTTTGCAACTCGGGACCACTGCTTGGTTTCCTACCTCCATCACTCCCATCCCTGAGTTGATCCAAAGAATGGAGCCTCTGAAGTGCATCCAGCTATGATCTAGGTTCTGGGGACACAAGGACAACTCAGAAAGCCCAATAACAGGCAATAGAGATGAGGGCCCAGGAGGGTCATCCCAGGCTGGCCCTTGTCATGGCTTTGTGTTTCTATCCTGAACTTACTGGGCTTTGTCCACTGCCATGTGAGGTCACAGAGGCAGGGACTCATGCGCTGTCGAGGTCCCCACAGCAGTCCTACTCCCTCGCAGCCTTTGGTTCCCTTCCTTTCTGCAGGAAGCTGCCATGATGGCCAGTCTCTACTCCATCTTTCCCTTGCATTACTAGATGACCCCGCCTCCTCCGCTTCCCCAGCTGTCCTAGCTCTCCACAGTCCTCCCTGCCTAACTCCCTTGTTCTACACAGTGCCATCTGTGGAGAGCCAGGACTCAAACTCCTCTGGTCATACGTTCCCTTTCAGTGGCATGTGTGCCATATGCAGACTTTAAACCCACACTCTTCAGCCCTTTCCTTGCTTTCCAGGTGTGGAACTCACCATCAAAAAAAAAACCCTAGGGATTTGTTTAATTTGTAAATGTCACAGCAAAATACAGATTATTCCAGCATCATGGAGATGATGAGCAAATACCTGAAATTAACGGAAAACACACACAATAAAACCAAAGTCATAACAATTTAGAACACTAAGGGATACATAGCATGCAGTACAAAAGTGTTTTACACATTGCAACCCATTTTGTCCTCATTATCCTATGGTGGCATGAAGATGGCAGATAAATAAACAGCTAAGGTCACACAATTAGGGAATTACAGAGATGGGATCCCTGCTCCAGCAGGCTGTCTCCAGAGTTCATATTATTTACCACTATATTCTCCTCCCTCCTGGATCTTTCATTTTAGATGAAGCCCAAATAATATGTGTGAGGCATGTATTTACTGCTAGAGTTTATTATTATTTGGGGATGGAGTTTACTAGGGATCAAGCTCACTACCTCACACTTGCCAGACAGGTGCTGTGCCACTGTGCTATATCCCTGGCCCTACTGCTAGTTTAAATATTGCTTATAAGTGGAGAAACTTACTTGTGAGAATCTAGCAATATGATATTCCCTTTCTTTTCCCATTAAAACTCTTTTTTCTATTATTTTATGTTAGCATTATTTTTAGAAAGAATCAGAATATGCTTATGTTTATGCAGTTTGGTAACCAGTGAATACATTTGTTTATTCATGTATTCAAGCAATATTTTACCAAACATTTGCTCCACACTGAGGATTAAGCAACGCACCATTATTTTTTCTGCTTTAAGGATGACTGACTTAAGCTCAACACAACTGCCACTTCTGACCGGGGACTTAGTATGCTGCATGTTTAACCTGTGTCATTTCATCTAATACCCACAGGAATCCAGGAACCATAACTATCATTATATTGATTTAATGAACGAGAAAACCAAAGATTAGAGGAACTAAAGAATCTGCCTATTAGCTTGGGATCATAACTATTAGAGTAGATTTGGACCCCATGTATGACAGATACCAGGAGAGATGGCACCCAAGAAAGGTATCTCTGTATCTCACCTGGTCCTCCAGCAATGTGAAGAAAGCCTTCCAAAGGCCTTGAAGATGAGGAGGGCAGTTCCTCCAGGCAGGCACATGGGTTACTTTGATGTGGGATCAGTCATTCTTCCAGGCTTCAATATCTCCTTAGTGAAACAGCAGTGCTGACTGAAACATGCAAACCATGTTCACACAGGGTCTTGGTTTGCATGTGTGACATACCTACCACTTCCAGTCCATCCTCCTGCCCCCAAATCTCAGCACAGGAGACACACAGTGGACAGGGCTGAATAATAGAAAATGATTTTGCAAATTCTATCTAAATAAGATTGTCTGCTTGAGCTCTTCATAGCTTTCCCCCTACAGGGAAACTCACTCACTCTCAAAACAATGCATTATTAAGTTACATTCTGTCATTTCCTTAAACAGAAATCATACCGTGCTCAAAGTAATCTTCTGAATCATAGGGTCTGGTGGACAAGGTCCAAGTGTGAGGAGGAATTGCCTGCTTGGTGAGGTTTGCCTCAGTGCCTGGGGAATTCACCTGACTGCAGGAACAGATGAGGTCGGAGGATTCTCACAAATGACAGGTTTGGGGCCAGCACTAGCACTTTCCAGGGGACATCTGCAAGGCCAGCCACTTTTGCAGTTCTTCACTAAATCACAGCAGTTCTGCTGGATTAGCTGTCTCTTCAGAGGGCCCGGAAGTGGCTGTCTAGAATATCTCACACAGCTGCTGGGGCAGGATAATGGTCTCTGCAGTGTAGCGCTGCGCTGGCAGGAGTCGAGGAACCAGCAAGCCAAGGGGACGTCACAGCTGTTGTTCACCTTTTACATTTGCTAACTTTGTCATTTACACATATCTTAGTTACTTTTCTCGTTGCTTCGACAAAACACTCAACACCCAAGGTTAAAGAAGGGAAGGTGTATTTAGCTCACAGTTTGTACATGTTTCAGTCTATAATTGGCTGGTTTCAAAGGAGAGGGCAACAGTTCACGGTGGCAGAAGACAGCAAAAGCAAGCAAGAGAAGAAAAGAATAAGCTCTTTCCGTCCCTTATATGTTATAGAGGCTACCCACCCTAAGGTGACTGTAGCATTCATACCCTTAATCTCAGCGTTGGACCATGAGTCAATCAAAATCTCTAGATTCAGTCACCTCTGAAAAACCTGCCCCCGATGACTGAATGAGGCTTTGGGGGAACATCTAGACACATACCATAACAGTATGCTTTTTCCTGGGACATTTTTCTGTGGCTTCCCTGTCCTGTGTCTGCTATGGGGCTATGAGCACAATAGGAACCAAAATGATAGCTGTCCTTTCCTCTCCCTCTTATTGCAGGACATAGTTCAACAACAACACTGTGCCCAGAGGGATGCACACAAGGGTCTGGCAGGACAGGCACTGCTTCCTTTCCCCTCTGCTTCCTCCTAAGGGAGACACCAAAGCCCAGATTGCTTTTGTAAGCCCTTGAGACACAGTGGCTCTTCTTTTTCAGCAGCTATATGAACAGCACCTCCCTTAGCTGAGAGAAAAATCTCTATAAGCAGGGTGCTCCCTCAGCTTCTAGGAGAGAGGACACAAAGTCATGAGACAAGACTCACTGCACAGCTGCAGCCTTGGTCCCCTGCAGGAAGTGCCAGGTGAAGAACAGGCTTCTAACAAATGGAGAGACCCCCAGCCTTGAGGTATATCCCTCAGCTCTGATAATGAGCAGTCCTGCTCCTCTCCTCCCTCTGTCACTGTGGTGGCCACTAAGCAGGAGGTTTGTTGAACAGTCCCAACACCAAGCCAAGGACTGGGACCAAGTCAGGGAGGACAAAGACAGGAGCGCATGGTAGTCATCTCTGTCCAAAGAGTCCCTGTCTTCAGTCACAAGTGCGTGGAAAAGGCTGTGTTTGTGCTAAACTGTGCCCCCCAAATCTATACATTGACATCCTCATGCCCCAGTGTTTCAATGTTCCTGTCTCCAGATAGAGGGTCATTAAAGAAGTAACTAAGTTAAAATAAGGTCACGTGGCTGGGCATTAATCCAGTCTGCATGGTGTCCTTACAGGAAGTAAAATTAAGACCCACAGAAGGACAAGTGAGGAAACAGGAGAAAGTGGCATGAGGGAGAGGCCTCTGACAAAAGCAGCCCTGTGACACCTTGAACTTGGACTTCCAGCCTCCAGTTGAGGGAAAAACAGACCCTTGATGTTGCAGCGTCCATCTGAGGGTGCTCCACTTGAAATTCTCTAAGTCAGTATAACAAGCAGACTTCAGAAAGAGCCGCAAGGCAGCCCAAATTTGAACCTTTAGTTAGGTGACAAAATTACCTGTTTACCCTGAACAATTCTGCCCAGCATGATGATTAATATCCTCCTCTTTCACTCCTTCACCTGGGTTTGGATGATGAAATATTCGGTTAGGTTTTCTACACACTGCTGTCTCTGCATACTCCTGAGTGTCAGAATACTAAGTTAATCATACAAATGAATAAATCATTCCACCCAGTTATGAATACCGACTCTCACTTTCTTCTCAGCAGGCTAGAGGATGTGGAATATGATATTTAATCCCAATGCTGATAAATTATTTTAACATGCTATTAGATTTATAATTGTAATTGAGTTTTATGTGGGCCCTCTAAGATCAAGAAACCAAATCCTTTCCTAGAATAAGATACTTAGAAAAAAATTGATTATTGCTTTTTGAAAATCTTTGATGCCTTGTCTTGGGTCACACAGTCATGTGGTCAGAACTGAAAATTTTATTTTATCATATTTCTAGCTAGAGTTTAATGTCATTACTTTCCTTTTATGGAGGGGAAGTATGTGTAGGAAGCAGGGAGAATCAGTATATTTTCAATCTGTCTGTCTGGTTTTTCTTGACTATTTGAAAATAAATGATGCAATCCAAAGACAGCAGATTTCACCCTGAGAAGATCAAGTGTGGAAAGAACACTTCTCTTCCAAAAACAAGAAAAATAAGGAAAAGTTTGAGCTTCTTCTAAGATAAGCCCACAGACAGTTTGAGGTTTCTTGTCTGCCTCCCCTCCTGCCTCCTACTTTTCTTCTTGCTGACATTTGGCCCATGTGCCTGAGTACAGAAGAGTTGAACTCTATTAACGGGTCCAACAGCCACTGTTATACTGTGGTTTCCCACTGCAGACGGAAGGTCACGTTCGGGTTTATATTAGCTCTGAGTCACAGAAGCCACTCCAAGGGAAAGGACTGCAGACTGCACTGCAGGCACAGGTTCTGATCCACCCAGGCTTTATAAGGCAGCAAAGGCAGAGAGCAAGCAGATGCTATGCCCAGTGATGAATGACTGGGAGCAGTCAGAGCCTGGTAGCCAGCTGGCATGAGAAATGCTTTTTGACAAGAGTGGTTAATAATTGCTTGAAGGGAAGCCATTTTCAAAATGAGGAACATAATGTTCTAATGAGGTGCTTAATACCTATGAACTTAACTAGAAATTGAACACCAAGGCTGCCCAGAAATGGGCAGAAAAATCTTCAAAAGTAACACAAGGGGGAGAAGAGAATGTGGTCATGTGAATAGAAGGAGCTGAGTCCAATTTATAGCTGTAAGATACATCATTTGTAATGTGTAACAGTCTTATCCTCTTTTGCACCCTATGTCTATAAGCCAGTAATTTTTAGCAAATGTACAGCTGAGTCATCCTTACTACAACTCAGTGGATCAGTATTTCCATCACCCCAGAAACTTCCCACCATCGCTTTTGCCATCAACCAATGCTCCCAGCCCCAGGTCCAAGAAAGCACTGTTCTAGTTTATGGAACTCTAAATTTACATTTGGTAAAGATTCTTTGTGTCTGATTGCTTTCACTTAGCATATTTTGGAAATGTACAATACAGATAAAAGCTACAGCATGTATCCCAAGTTCATTTCTTCCCCCTTCCCCTTGGACAGGAATGCACTGAATGGATAAACCAAACTAATTCACCAGTTGATGGACATTGGGTGACTTCCACATTGCACTGAACTAAAAACGCAATGCTGCAATGAGCGCTCATATGCAGCTCTTCTGGGGAATGTGTATTCTTGTTTCTCCTCTATGGATTCCTAGATGTGATTACAGGGTCTTATGGGAAGTTCACTGTACATTTTTAAGAAACTATCAAACTTTTCCGAAGTTGTTGTACAGTTTTACACTGCCACCAGCAATGTGTGAATTTTCAGCTTGTATGAAATTTAGTAGATATATTGTATCATCTGCCTTCTTCTGTTATGGACATCTTTAGTAGGTGTGGTTTTCATTTCATGTTTCTATTTAATAATGTTTATTTATCATATTTCCGTGGCCTGTTAGCCATTTGTCTATACTTTGGGAAAGCCTTTTCACACATTTTTAAAATTCAGTTCATTGTTCTTCTTATTGAGTAATAAATTAACTCCATATATTCTACATACAAATCCTTTATCAGAGTATGATTTCTCCCCATCTATGACTTATCATTCTATTTTCTTAATGGTGTATTTTGAAGTTAAAAAAAAGTTCTTAAATGTTCTCCTGCTGTTGTTAGTCTCTATGGTGTCACACTGTTGCCTCTTTAGTTTCTTTGCCTGCACTCCAACAAAGTAAGCAACTTCTTGTATTAAACTCCTTCTGGTTTAAGAACTACAGGTGTTTATTTTGGTGATGTGCATTCTATCTATATCTAATTTGTTGAGAGATCCTATCATGGAGGGATACTAAAGTTCATCCAATGTATTTTATGTGTCTACTGAGATTATTCATGTGAAGTTTGTCCTTGATTCTGTTAACACGATGTATCATGTTTAGTAATTTGTGTGTGTTGAACTGTCTTCAAATCATTGGGGTGAATCTCACTTGACCCTGGCAAGTCATTCGAATAAATGGGCAGTTGAATTTAACTTGATAATATTTTGTTGAGGATTTTTCCATCTATGTTTATTGAGGAGATTTCCCTGTAGTTTTGTTTATCTTGTCTTTTTTCTTTTTTCTTTCTTTCTTTCTTTCTTTTTTTTTTTTTTTTTTTTTTTTTTTTTTTTTTTTTTTTTTTTTTTTTTTTTTTTTTTTTTTTTTTTTTTTTTTTTTTTTTTTTTTTTTTTTTTTTTTTTTTTTTTTTTTTTTTTTTTTTTTTTTTTTTTTTTTTTGTTGTTGTTGTTGTTGTTGTTCTTATTCTTGTTCCTATTGTTGAGTCCTTGCTGGCATTGGTACCAGTGTAGTACTGGGTTAGTAGAATGAGTTTGGAGGGATTCCTTCCTTTTCAATCTTTTGAATAGTTTGGGAAGAACTGTTGTTAACTCTTCTTTCAATGTTTGGTAGAAAACAGCAGTGAAGTCAATCAGGTCAGGGGCTTTAGTTTGAGGGGAAACTTTCTGTCTTGGTTACTTTTTACTCATTGCTGAGACAAAACACCTGACACCCAAAATTAGGGAAGGAAAGGTTTATTTAGCTTACAGTTTTTGGAGGTTTCAGTCCACAATCAGCTGGCTCCAAGACAGGGTGGCATGGCACAGGAACAACACTTCAAGGCAGCAGCCGGGCGCAAGCCAGAGTAAAAGGGGGCAAGAACAAACCTTTTCTCCTCATTTATATAGTACACAGGACACCACTCCCCCCCCAGGGTGGGTGTAGCTTCACAAACATCCTTGCCTTCCTTTGCACAGGATGAGGATGTTTACAAAGTAAGACCCCTGGCTCCCTCCTGAGTCTCCTAGTTAAACTTCTGACCTTCTCAAATTGTAACAATGACCAGGTAACTGTGCTCTACACCCCAGGATGTAGAGCTGCTGAGTTACTTAATTAAGCTGCTAGACTTCTCAAGTTGACGCAATGTATAAACCATAGCACTTTCTACTTGTATCTCTTATTTATTAGTGTATGTTTGCAATATAGAATAATAGTGTTTGTTTTTAGGGATTGGTACATGTATATAACCTATTTTTATCATTTTCAATGCCTTAATCATAAAGGAGACCTTTTCTTACTCATGAAATCTCATTGCTCATTACTGGTCTAGCTAGGTTTTCTATTTCTTCCTGATACAACTGTTTGTTTGTTTGGTACCAGGGATTGAACTCATGACCTCACACTTGCTAGGCAAGCACTTGTGCTGCTGAGCTAAATCCCTGATCATGAGACAATTTTTGCTAAATTTTACATGTCTAAGAATTTAGAGTATCTTTTAGATTATGCAATTTGTTGGCATATAAATCGTTACAATAGATTTTTCTGAACTTTTGCATTGCTTCATATCAGTTGTAATGTCTCTTTGTCTATCTCTGATTTTATTGAATTCTCCTTCACTTTTTTAGTCTAGCTAAAGTTTGCAAATTATTTATCTTTTCAAAACACAAACCCTTCATTTCATTGATGTTCTCTGATTTTTGAGTCTATTTTGTTTATTTCTGCCCTGATCTTTATTATTTCTTTCTTTCTACTAATTAGAGGTTTTTCTTGTTCTTGTTTTTCTAGTTCCTTGACCTACATCACTAGTTTGTTTACTTGAGGTCTTTCTATTTTTTATGTAGGTGTTTATTGCTGTAAACTTCCTTCATAGAACCAGTAGCTGACATCATACTGATGAGGGGCAAGTGGAAACATTTTCCTCTGAGATTTGAAACAAGTATTTGCTTCACACCTGAATAATTATGTTAAGAAAACTGCCCCCATAATGCTGATTTAACACCTACAGAAAATGTGTTTTCACATAACTCTGGAAGGTAATGTCCATTTTCACCCAAGGACTGTTCTTCTAAATGAATCCTGGATGTAAGGAAATAGCAAGGCTTGTCTGTAATGTTCCAATTCCTTTAATGGCAATAGAACTGCTGGGGATATAACTCAGAGGCACAGTGCCTGGCTGGCAAGTGTGAGATCGAGAGTTCAATCCCCAGTACAAAAAAGAAAGAAAGAAAGAAAGAAAGAAAGAAAGAAAGAAAGAAAGAAAGAAAGAAAGAAAGCAATAGAACTTTGCCAGTAGAAAAATGACAAGTCTTACATATTTACATAATTTATGCTTATAATAGAGCATAAAGGAATTTAGTTTCATGAGGACATGATGAATCTTGGTAGAGTACAGTGACATTGTTAAAACAATATTTAAGTAAATCAAGAAAGCTGTGGTACTCTCTATTTTTTTATTAAGTTTATTGTTATAGTTTAGATATACACAATGATCACATTCATCGTAAGAAATTTGTATCTGTGTATGATATATCTTGATTCCTCTTTTTTTCCCAATCTCCTCCCTTCCATTCTACCCTTCATTCCCCTCTTTATTCACAAAGCTTTGTTTCTATTTTATACTTTTTTATTATTTTTTTCTTTCCCTTCCTTTCCCCAGACTCCCTCCCTAGTTCCTCTTTCTTTTGAACCATTTCTTCCTATTTTGCAATACCTACTATACACTCTGGTCCTTATTCACATATAAAGTTTCTCAGACCAGAGAAACAATGTGATATTTACACTTTTGTGACCAATTTATTTCACTTAACAATATGGTCTGAAATGCATTCCCTTACCTAAAAATGTCTCAAGTTTACCCTTCTTTATGATTGAGTAGTACTTATCTTTTTATCCAAATTTTTTATCAATTCCTCAGTTGATAAGTATTTTGGCTGCTTCCAAAATTTAGCTATTACAAATTGTGCTGCTATAAACATGGGTATACATGTGTCGCTGAACTATGATGTTTTTAATTCTTTCAAGAACATACCCAGAAGAGAAATAACTGGGTCAAATAGGATCTTTAATCCTAATTTTTTGAGGAATCTTCACACTGATTTCTACAGTGGTTGCACCAGTCTACACTCCCACCAAAAGTGGAGAAGGGTTCCTTTTTCCCCTGCAGTCCTTCCAGCATTTGTTATTGGTCTATTTCTTAGTAACAGTCATTCTTTTTGGATTGAGATGAAATCTTGGTGTTGCTTTAATTTGCATCTCTCAGATGACAAATGATGTTGAGCACTTTTTCATATATTTATTTGTCATTTGTAGTTCTTCATCAGAGAAGTGTGTATTCATCTCAGATGCCCATTTTTGGATCAGGTCTTTGAATTTGAGGGGAGTCTCATTTTTGTCAATTTTTTGTATATTTTAGATACTAGTCCCTTGTCTGAGGGTCAACAGGCTAAATTTTTTTCCAAATCTGTGGGATGTTTTTTCATTGTCTTTTCACTTCTTTTGTAGTGCAAAACTTTTTTTTTTTTTTTTTTTTTGTGGCACCGGGGATAGAGCTCACAACCTCGTGCCTGCCTGACAGGTGCGTAAGCCGCTGAGCCAAACTCCTGGCCCTGGTTTTTTGAGGCAGGGTCGCACTGTGTAGCTCAGGCCGGCCTTGCGCTCGTGTTGTAGCCCAAGCCGGCCTCGAACTCACAACGCTCCGCCTACCTCAGCCTCCCGAGTGCTGGGAATAAAGGCGTGCGCCACCACGCCCGGCTAGTGCAAAACTTTTTAATAGGATAAGATCCCAGTTGTTGATTCTTTGTGATAGTTTCTGTGTGATCAGGGTCTTGTTCATAAAATCTTTGTCTATACCTGTGTCTTCAAGAATTCTACCTATTCTCTCATCCAACAGATCTAGTGTTTCTGTTTTAATGTTTACATCTTTCATGCATTTTGATTTTAGT
Organism: Dasyprocta punctata; assembly: GCA_004363535.1. Classification (NCBI taxonomy): domain Eukaryota; kingdom Metazoa; phylum Chordata; class Mammalia; order Rodentia; family Dasyproctidae; genus Dasyprocta; species Dasyprocta punctata. The sequence goes on from RJWM01009168.1 coordinate 58,456, forward strand.
TTGCGGCATGATGAGAGATGTGGGTCTAGTTTTAGCCTTTGGCATGTGGTAAGCCAATATTTTCAGAAACATTTATTAAAGAGACTTCCTTCCAGTGAGGGTATTTGGTCCTTTTGTCAACAATAAGGTCCTGAGCATGTTTGGAGTCGTTTCTGGATTTTCTAATCTGTTCCACTGATCCTCAGATCTGTTTTTTGCTAGTAACATGCTGTTTTTATCACAGTAGCTTTGTAGTATAATTCCAAGTCAGAGCTTGTGATGCACCCTAACTTGCTCTTGTTGCCTAGGATTGTTTGGCTATTTTAGGTCTCTTCTGGTTCCAAGTGAATTTTAGGAATGTTTTCTCTAGTTCTGTTGTATGCCAATGGTATTTTATTTGAATTGCATTAAATGTATATAATAATATTACGAGTAGAGCCATTTTCACTATGTTGGTTCTTCCTATTCATGAGCAGGGGATATCTTTCCATTTTCTAGCATCCTCTTAGATCTCATTTTTCAATGTGTGTAATTATCAATGTATAGGTCTTATTATTTTCCTTGTTACACTTGTTTCCTAAGTATTTCTCTTTTTTGATGCTAGTATGAAAAGTCGTTCCCTTAATTTCTCTCTCAATGTGTTTGTTGTTTGTGTACAGGAATGCTATTGATTTTCAAATGTTGAGTTTGTACCCAGCTATGCTACTAAATTCAGTTATTAAATCTAAAAGTCTTTTGTTGGAGTTTTTAATTCTTTGAAATACAGTTTCGTGTCATCTGCAAATAATGATAATTTAATTTCTTCCTTCCTATCCTTATTCCTTTTATTATTTTCTCTTGTCTTATTGCTCTGGCTAATGTTTCCAGAACTATATTGAATAGGTTGGTGATGATAGTGAACATCCTTGTCTTGTTCTTGATTTCAGAGTGAAAGGTTTCAGTGTCTGACCTTTTAGTACGATATTGGCTGTTGGTTTGTCATAGATGGCTTTTATCAGATTGATATAAAGACCACCTGTTTCAGTTTTCTGTAGGGTTTTATCATGCATGGGTGTTGAACTTTAATACTTTTTCTGTGGAGATGATCATGTGATTTTTGTCTTTGACTCTATTGATATGGTGTATTATATTTACTGATTTTTATATATTGAACCATTCTTGCATCCCTTGGTCATGGTGTATAATCTTCTTGATGATTTGCTGCATTTTGTTTGCCAGTATTTTATTGAGGATTTTTCGATCTATATTCATTAGGGAAATTGACTTGTAGTACTCTTTTTTGGTTGGGTCCTCCTCTGGTGTTGTTATTATGAATAAGTTAGGGAGTATTGCTTCCTTTTTTATTTCAGTTAAAGAGTTTCATCAGTAATGATATTATATATTCTCTAAACTTTTTATAGATTTCATCAGTGAATTCATCAAGACCTAAGCTTTTCTTTGTTGGTAAGTTTTTATTTATATTTTCTATTTCATTGCTGATATTGGATTATTTAGAATTTTTATATCTTCATTCAGTTTTGACAATTCATGTGTATCTAGGAATCTGTCCATTTCTTCTGTGCTTTCCATCTGATTTGCTCCAGTGTAAGTTCTCAAAGTATTGATGATCTTCTGGATTTCCACAGAATCCTTTGTAATTTCACCCCTTTCATTCCTAATTGCATGAATTTGAGTCTTTTCTTTCCTCTTTTTCACAGACTTAGATAATGGTTTATCAATTTTATTTAAGCTTTCAAAGAAGTAATTCTTCAATACATTGATTCTTTGTATTGTTTTCTTAGTCTCAATTGCATTAATTTCTGCTTTAATCTTTATCATTTCCTCCCTTATCAGGGGCTTTGAATTTGATTGTTCTTCTTTTTCTAGAAGTTTGAGGCTCAACATTAGGTTATTTGAACTTGTTCTGTTTTCTTATGTGAGAATTCACTGATATAGATTTCCCTTTTAGGACTGCTTTCATTGTGTCCCATATATTCTGGTATGTTGTATAAGCATTATCATTTAATTGTAGACATTGTTCAATGTCTCCTTTAATTTCATCTGTGACTCATTGGTTGTTCGGGGGGTGTTACTTAATCACCAGATTTTGCCACTGATTTCCAGTTTCACTGTACTATGATCAGATAATATACATAGGATAAATTCAGTTCCTTTGCATCTACATAAGCATGTTCTGTGGGCTAGTATGTGGCCTATTTTGGAGAATGTCCTGCGTGCAGCTGAGAAGAATGGGTACTCTGATGTTGTGTGGTGGCACACTCTGTAGACGTCTACTAAGTCCATTTGTTCAGAGATCTGGTTTATTTCTGATATTTCTTTGTTGATTTTTTTTTTTGTCTAATTGATCTATTTGTGACAGTGAAGTATCAAGGTCTCCCATTATAACTGTTAGTGCTTACATAATTTTTCATGTCTGTTAGTATTTGTTTTATGCAATTGGGTATTTGGTGCATATATGTTTATAATTGTTAGTCCTTCTTTTTGGTGTTTTCCCTTAATAAGTATGTAGAGATCTACTTTATCTCTTTTGATCCTTCTTGGCTTGAAGTTCACATTGTCTGCAAATAAAATAGCTATTCTTGCTTTGTTCTGGGTTCCTGTCACATGGAGTATTGTTTTCCATGCTTTGACTTTAAATCTATGAGTTTCATTTTTACTTAAATGTATGTAGCATATTGTATGCAGTATATTGTTGGATCTTGTTTCTTGATTCATTCTGTCAATGTGTTTCTTTTGATTGGTGAATTGAGATGATTTATATTGGTGGTTATAATTGAGATGTATTCTCCTTCTCATATTATTTTCCAATTGTTTGCACCCTGTCTTTCCCCTCTGTTTAACTGCTTGTCTTGCTTCTTTCTATGGGTGTTCTTAGAATTGTGGTCTCCATTATATAAAATAGCCTTTATAAAATATCCTTCAAAGCATTTTGGAGAGCTGCTTTGCTGGTCATGAATTTCTTCAGTCGTCCTTTGTCAGGGAAGTATCTTATTTCTCCATTGACTTTGAAAGATAGTTTTGTAGATTGTATCAATCTGGGAGATTATTTTTTCTATAGCCAGTTCCATTGGTTCTTTGACTTCTGCTGCTATCATTTCAATCTGGTTGGAGGTTGGGTTATTTAGAGCTTGAAATACTTCACTCCAAACTCTCCTAAGAGTTTGTGTTGAGAAGTCTGCTGTAATTCTGATGAATTTTCCTTTATAGGTGATTTGTTTCTTTTCTTAAACTTCTTTTAATGTTCTGTTCTTGTGCTGAATTTCTGGAATCTTGATAATTATATGCCTTGGTGCAGATTTATTTTGTTCATGGTTCTTTGGAGTTCTATAGGCCTCTCTTATTTTTATGTTAAATTCTTTATCCATGTTTGGGAAGTTATCTGCCATTACTTCTGTGAAGAGGTTTTTATGGTGTTTACACTGTCTTCAGCTTTCTCATTTACTCCAGTCAGTCTTATGTTGTTCTTCTTTGCTTTGTCTTGCAGCTGTTGGACTGATTCTTCATGTTCCCTGGCTATTTTTAAGATGACTTTTTTAATGGTCACCAACTGCAATCCTGCCTTCTAGATCTGATAGTCTATGTTTGTCTTCCTCTAATTTGCCACATATACTTTCAATGGGATTTTTAATCTCCCGGATGTCTTTTTGACTGTGTTTCATGGCTTTCATTTCCTTCCTTTGTAGGGCATCCATGGTTTCCATCATTTTCCTAAGCTCGTCTACTTTTTTAAATCTGTGTCTACTCTAGGTTCACGTCTTTCTTTTTGATAGTCATTTCTTTTTTTACCTGGGAGATTATTTTTTCTATAGCCAGTTCCATTTGTTCTTTGATTCTGCTGCTATCATTTCAAAAAGACCCAGTGTGTGACTTCCATTTTTTCTATCTTGTGCTCTGGAATTATCCTAAGTGGGAAGGAGATCCAGCATTGCATTTTGCATGTGTCTTGTCATATTCTGTTTTCTACTTTGCTTGTTTTCTGTGTTGGTGTTTGTAGATTTCTTATGGTAGACAGCTTTATCACTAATATTGAGGCTTCTTTAGGGAATGTCTATTCCTCAGCAATATCTTCTTGGTGTAGGTGGTTCTTAGTCTTCGTGCCTATCCCAAAATCCTACCTTCCCAATTGATTAAACATGAGAAGTTGATATTTGTCTGTCTCAGTACCCTGTCCTTAGGTACTGAGTTGATGGTTATTGCCACAGACAATCACAGTGATGTCATACTCGGGAGAAAAACTGATTATGACATGTATGACATCCTGTCTAAAGTAGAAAAATTAGCAATAACAATAGCCTCAAGCACAGCCTAGACACTGACAAACTGTGGTAACTATTAATTTGGTATTTTAAACTATAGAAGCAAGCTCCACAGTTGTATAACAACTATATAACTTTATCCAATGAATTCCCCATTGATAGATTAATTTTAATCTGGGGGGTATTTAAGAAGGAGAGGGGACTAGGCAGAGAGATGAATGAGGAGAAATATAGTAGAATCAAGGCTGTAAGGCAAAGGATGATCACCCAAATTTTGGGAAACTGGAGAGAAGCAGAGGAGAGAAAGAATAAAAGAAAACTCAGAAGAATACCGGAGTGAGCCAGAAAAAGAAGAGACTATGTTCATTCACATGAGAGTATTACAAAACAGAGAGAGATAGTTGAGAGAAGAAATAAAGAAGATGAATAGAACAAAACAAAAATCAATGTAAGAAACCTGAATAGTCAAAAAAAATTTTAAACCAAAAACAAACACAAACACTCCACCAGGTTGAAAAAGGAAAACCACTCAAACAAACAAAGAAAAAGAAAAATAATAAAATTCTTCTGGTGTTGGCAATTCTGTGGTAGTATCCCAGAAATGTGCTGTGTAACACCATCAGGTTTGCAATAGGATTTGTGATGAGTACGGAGCTGACCTTGGTCTCTGGATGTGGGGACTGGGACTGGTCTTCAGCTGACAATGTTTTGGGTGTCCCTTTCTCCTTACTGTGTTTGTCATTATGGCGCTTTCCCAGGTGCACTTTCACAGATGCTGTGACACCCTCTGGCAGGGAGGGCCCAGGGCTACTCCCGATCCCATGTACAGTTTCCTCCTTTGGGACCTTGTACTGCTTTATTTTTTTCACTTCACTAACTCCTTTTATATGCTGGTCATAGGGTGATGGGAATGCCCTTGTGCCAGCACAGGACAAGGCTTCATGGCGTTTTGCCTGTTTGTGCTGTTGGGCCAAGGTGGCCACCAGAGTGGAATCTGGGTGGTCCCAGCTCCTACCTCTGAGAAAAATTCCCCATATTCTGCTTTCCAACTGTCAGCATTCCACTGTTCCTGGATGGCTCTTCTCTCCTTCCACTCTGGGACTTTGGCAGTGAAACAACCTGGTACGGTTCTGCTGCTGGGGTTTGCACTGAACCCTTCATCTCGTTCACCAGCTGCTTTTGTGGGGCCTCTCAGGAAAAGTGCCATGCTGCACTGGGTCTGTTCCACTGGGGTGTGGGGCATGTTAGGCCTGCTCCACTCGGTTACAAGACACTCATCTTCTGTTCTGATTGGCAAAATATTTCAATTTGTTTGGGTTGGCGTGCACTGGAAGAGACTAAGCTACTAACTTCTGTGAGAAAAACCTTACATTGAATCCAGTAAATATATACTATCAAGAGAACATTCTTCTCTCTTTGAGGTTGTCATAAGTCTAGCAGCAGCAATGTCAAACCTTTGAAGTACTCTGCTATAATCCAACCTAAGTCTTCCATTATGATATTTACCTCAATTTTCAGCAAATATACTCTGTAAATTGTGATTGGGAGTTTCTCAAAATCAGGTACAAATTTTATAAATAATTGTACCTATTTAAGGAGTACAATGTGATGTTTGATAGATGTTTACTTTATGCAATGACTAAATATACTCATCACCACACGTATGTGTCAATTTGGTGGTTACAGAGGCTAGAGGTGGAGCTGGTTGGTGTAAGGAGAGATGTAGATTATGGTACAAAGTTAAAACTGCTTGAAGACCAAACTGTGCATATTCTCACTTATAAAACTTTTTATCGTTTTATGCCCAATATGTGAAAAATAACTTTAGATTTACAACTTTGAATAAACTATAATTATTGAAAACACAGTACATGAGCAGAGACACCAAAAATTTTCCCTTAAAAATTAAAAGACTGGAAACATAAAACAAATAAACCTCAAATAATGGGCAAAATTTAGTTTTGAGTTTTCATAACTGTCCTTTGGAATATCTCAACATTTTAAATAGATAAATTTATACTCTAGAGTGGAATAGTATAAACTGAAGAATATCAGTGCTTTTAAAGCCAAAGAATTTGATGTGTTTTGGCTTTTGAAGTATTTTTTTAAAAATATCTAGCATATAAGGAACGCAGAGGAAGTAGCTGTGAGAATATCTGGACTATTTTTTATCATCTCACTTTTTTTTTCAAAAAAAGAACCTAGAATATCCTCCATCTAGCAGAATTTGCTTTGTGATCCCTATGGCCTCCATATGTAGAGAAAATACATTCCAAGAATAATGATTCTGCCTAAGTTAGTTCTCAAATATTTATCAGGACAATATGGAGAGATTTTATGTAGCTTATATGTATATTGAGATATCATTTTTCTGGTTTTTTGAGACAATATCTCGCTATGTAGTTTAGGCTGAACTTGAGCTCACTTTGTAGCCCAGGTGGGTCTTGAACTCACAATAATCCTCCTGCTACAGTCTCCCAAGTGCTGGAATTACAGGTGTGCACCACCACTCCCAGCTGAGATATCATTTTAAATTTTGAAAATAACTTTATTTTTGAAGATGGCTTTGGATTTATCTAATTTATGATAAAGTCAATTTGTCAGACACTTGATACAAACCTCAGGGCCATCCTATTTCTAGTCGTTTCTACTTCCCTCAAGGTAAAGTGTATCAGCGAAGTATCTCAGAGAGGAAAAGGTGGTTTTCCTCTTCGAAGCTCTTCTGAGGGGCAGGATCCCAAGCACAGGAAGAAGAGAGAAAAGTCTCAGAGGCAGATTGCCCAGGAAGCACACCCTGGATAATGGAGTGAATCACAAGTTTTACAGCCCAGGGTTCCATCAGAAAGTTCATGTCTCCAGACTACACAATCAAGAGAAAGAAAACAGAAAGCATTACAACAACTCTGAGACTTCTACTTGAGCAGAAGAGAACTCCCAGTCAGCATCATTCCTGGGAGTGCAGCCAAGGGCTCTGCCTTCCCACCCCACTGAAAATCTCCATCCTCCAATAGCGTGGAGGAGACAAGAGGGACTGCATCCAGTGTTCCTGGAGGTTAAGAGCTGAGAAGAATAAATAAGTGCTTATAAATTCCCTGTCTTTGTTCTCCCTTTCAGGAGGTTATATGGGGAACCACAACTAATATTTCAAAATTCAAAGTAACATGTACAGCTTCATAAATATGACTAATCATTGGAGTTGGAAATACTAAAACACTTAAACATACAATGTTTCTTTTAGAAAAATTTATTAATTTGGTTATGAATTTTATAAATTACTCATCTTGTCATTCACCCATATGCAATTTTCTCCACACTAAATCAGCAGAATAAACAAATTAAGAAGTTCACTGGCATGTTTCCTTACGTAGCCCAAGCATATGCTTGATAGTATAGATTTTGGTATGACACCACATGAAGAAACTATTTTAGTCTGGGAAGTGGGGAGGGAGTCTATTACTCCTAACTCCTATCTTGCTGATACACTGGTGACCCACTGGGCCAAATTTTAGGTTTACATATCACAGTGACAGTTCTTCTTTATGATCAGTGCCTAAAACCTAAGAGTCCCCTAACAATGAGCTTCCAGGACATGGTGAGCTGTAGACATTTACAGAATTCATACCTGGGCAGATGGCATCCAGAGCTGGTGAGAAGCCCACTTGCAACTTCTGATTTTGGAGAAAGGTTGCTGAAGGTGTTTGTTCACTCACACTCTAATGAATTTTTCTGGTTCTTTTGCTGGATGAAATCAGAAATTCTATCGCAATGAACACTGACTATATTATAACTAGTAAAAATAATTTTGCAGGCAAGTAAGATAATTTAGGGGAATGCCCTCTTCCATTGAAGAAAATGTCTGTGTACTTCAAAAACTGTGTTTAAGTGCATTGTCTATTACCTTATCCAGTATTTTCTCATTGCGTTCTTATTTGAGTTCAGTAACAAAAAACCTGTTACATGGTGAAATCCCAGAAACCAAGCAATACATTTTTATGAGGCATTGAGGGTATGGCTGTAATTTTAAAATGTTTTCTTAGCCTGGATTACTCTTAACTTTTTAGATGACACAAAACTGTTTTCATGACAGCTGGAGTGCAAATTCTAGTTGAGATGCATGAAACAAACTAAGATAATGTATTAGCTTCTTCTGGTTGTTATATAGGTGTTCAAGACTTGAGAAATCGTATGATAGATTTTCCTTTTCAAATCTTTTCTATTGTTTTCATATTTTTTCATGAATGTATTCATCTACTGTCTATCTAAGAATGAGAATAGTTTATAAATAAGTAACCATTTCTTCAGTACCCATCTCACAAAAATGTTCTGTCAATGTCCACCCACAATGTTTCTTCTAGCTCAGAAAATAATACAGTAGCATTTTCTGTATCTCAAGTCATGTCACTTTAGTCTCCATTTATTAAGTTTAGTCAGTATTTATTCTCTGTGAACTATTTAAGAATAGAAATAATACTTTATTTTCTGCTCTAGCATATTTTAAAGGACCTAACAAAGATGGAATGCAGTAGAAATGGATGCTTAGAAAGACTCATTGATGAGAATTAACAATAGAAGCGTGAGTTTCCCTTTAGTCAAGGACTGTTGTTGACTTAGTGTATGAAATCAGTGTTGAGGCCCTACATGCTCCAAAACACAACATATGCCCTTCTGAATCGATGCTGGATTGACTAACTACAAAAGGGCAGACCTACAAGTCAAGAGTCAAACTCTACAAATGAACTGGGAAATGTACATTTTTATTTCTGCACTGATAGAACAAGATTGGCTCTGGTCCTTCAGTACCTGCTGCTGATGTGTCACAGTATGAGTGTCTGAGCTCCAAGGAGACATTCTAGGAGCAGGTGTGTGCCCAAAGTGTGGCCACTTGTCAGGAGACAAGACACTGATCCACACCAAGATCAGAATGTCCAGGTGAGATCAACAGGTTTGATTTCAGGCTTAGCTAAAGATGGCCCAATGAAAGGACCCTTTGGTGTTCTGCTGCAGTCATCCACTGGGGTGAATGCCAAGGACCAAGTTCTAAATGGACCAAGGGATAAGAGCTACAGGTGTCTTACTGCCAGAGATAGAGGGTGCAGACAGGGGACAAGGCTTTGTGTCCTTAAGCAAAATATCACACATGTATAAGGTGAAAATGGCTGAAAGATTATTTCTGAGTAAGTCCAGTTCTTATTGATAAAAGTTGATCAGCAGCGGTACAATGTGGAATTAAGTGTGCTGTCAGTGGCTAGTACTGTATGGCAGAGTTGTCAAGTACCATTGTGCTTCTCAAATTATTTTTTTATTATTCCAATTCAGGTTCCCAATGGCCCCTTGTGTAGAGTTGTGGGCCTCCGCCTGCCTCCCCACCAAACACACCATCAGCATGTAGATCTACTCATAAATGTAAATAAGGAAATAAGCATCGGGTATTTTCCTATGCATAATTCATTTCCACAATAATTGGATGAAAATCATACAATATTTAACTATGAAAGTTTTATGGGCTCAACTGAGTATTCAGTTCTGATCTTTCTAAAAATACTTTCATCATTTAAATAGAGTTTTTATAATAGTAGTTTGAAGCACTTAGAAGAATGCCTGATAAATAACATTCAAATTCTCTTTTTTGTTTTAGTAAACTCAATTATTCAATTGAAAAATTAATAAGAAGAAACCTTAGACTGTGTAATGGAGTTTAACTTGGAGATTACTTCTTAATCCTACCGTGCTAGAACAAAATCATAGGTGGTTTATACCAACAACAGGTTACTTCTTGTAGAGTTTAAGATAAATACAGCTAAGTTTTTAATAACCATATTCCAGGAAAGTCTTTGCTTTGAGAAGAAGATGAAATAATGACAGTAGATATATGTTACCTTGCTCTGGAAATAACCTAGCAATAGTGTCAAGTTGAGAACAAAACCTTCAACACGTGGGTGGAAGTGGGGACACTCGAACTTTCACACTTGCAATTAGGTTGAGTGTAGAAATAAACCTGAATCTCAGAGATGAGACAGCTGAGGTGCCCTCGACATAAGGGCACTTGGAAGTAAGCAGTAAGTTGATGTGGCAACCCTGGAGACATCTGAAAGTGACACCATTTACATTTTTTAAATTATGAACGATGTTAAGCACATCAAGGATAATGAAACAAGGTCCCACCCCACACCTGCCGTGCTGTGGACACCTCCGCAAACATTCATCCTCAGCCCTGCAAACCTCACAGGTATGCTGAGAAAAGGAAATTCTCTTGCAACTGTTAAACATGACACAACACAGTCGCCTGTATCTTTAAGTTACTTCTTCAAGACTCTTTTGACTTATTTCAATTACTTGACAGAGGTATAACTAATTAATTGAACATTCACAAGCAGCATTTGAGCAGGAAAAAAATACACAGACCAATGCAAATAAAGGCATACAATTTATTATATGGTGACCTTGTGGACATATACTTATACACACACAAACACATGCTCACACATGCAAAAACACAAACATGACACAAGATTTACTCTAATTTTGTCGCTGTCTGATTCTTTTGTCTTTACTATTCTAGTACACATTTTTTTAAAATCCGT